>JAVXUL010085262.1:0-24111 GCA_035590515.1 Trichilia minutiflora | reverse complement strand
AATTTAGATATTTATTTATTTTGCATGATTATTCGTATTTCAAAATTAATTTGATAGTTTTTAAAATTTTTTGGATTAAAATATAAGATTTTTTTAAAAAAAGATCAAATTGTAAGAATTATAAAATTTTTAACTTTATTTTTAATTTGAAAAAATAAAACCGGTACCCGATTTGATTTAAACAGGGGATCGATTTTTCGGTCCTCTATTTAAATCGGACCGAATCTAGACCAAAATTTTTAAATCCGGTTTAAATCGAACGAGGTACTGATTTAACCAAAAAAAATTGATACCCGGTCCGATTTCACCCCTACCACAAGCAGTTAGGAATATAATTTGAAAAAAAAAATTATATGATAATTTATATTTTATTTCACTTGAATTTATATCCCATAATTTATAGAGAATTTATAATACTAGCAATACAAATAAAGAAAACATTATCTAAAATTACATTATTTTAATATTTTAATCATTTGAAAGTGATTTTAGAATTTCATTTAATATAAATAGATAAATTATGTATAAAAGTATAAAAATAAAAATAGAGGAGCCCGATGTTTTTAGCAAAAAAGAATTCATTATTATTTATTATTTTTTAAATTTCAAAATTCGTAAAAATAAACAAACCGGTTTCTCTACTGCCACCTGTCACCACCTCATCCATGCTTCCAGCTTTGCCCTTCTTATCCTTAAAAATCATCACCACTACCAAATTCCCGCCTTCGTAATTTCATGAAACTTCGTGTGCCATAAAAGGTATGAACTCAGCTGACTAACAAAACCTACAGAGTCCAACCCCAGACACTGAAACTGAACCACAAAACGCCCAAATCAAGCCAAAAAATGGCGGAATCTCTGCTCCCATTTATCATACTTCCCATTTTCAAATTCCCCAAAAATTTCCGTATAAATTAACCAAATCCCTAACCTTCATTTCTACTCCCTACTCTCAACTCCCAAATTCAGCTTGAAGCAAAGAAAAAAAGAAGTATAAAAATGAAAGCTTCGTTGAAATTCCGTGAAGATCAGAAGCCGTTGCTCAGAGCTAAAGTTCCTTTATCGATCTTGGGTTTACCTTTTCAGTCGGGGATTGTCGCCGGCGACTCAAAGGAGCTTACTTTAAATCTGTCGACTTTCTTTGAATCCGGGCCGTCAATCAAGGTCGCCTACCGCCCGAACGACACGTGGAATCCATTTTCGCTGATTGTGAAAACTGGGACAGGGCCGTTTGGTTCGCCGTTACGCAGCTCGATGCTGATGAGCGCCGAGTTCAATTTGCTGGGACAGGGGAACCCTAACTTTATGCTTCATTTCAAGCCGCAGTTTGGGGACTTTTCCATTAAAAAATCGCAGTCTTCTTCGCTCTCGGATAAGCCGCTGTTTACGTCTCAAAACGACAAAGTTTTGGAGGATGATTCGTCGATTGAGGTTGTTGATTCCCCGATGTTGAAGAAAATCACCGTCTTGCCATCGCGAGCCGTGGGACAGTTCGCCGGACTCTTCTCCGGGGTGGAGATGGCAGCAAGGACGGCCTTGCCGGTGAGGTCACGCGCGGTGGTGAATTTCCGCTGGGGAGTCAGGGTTCCATCAGAGAACAGCAGCGAATTAACGGCTGGGATTAATTTTAAAAAGATACCGTTTCTGTTGATGAATAAAATCGGAATCGAACACGTGGACGGCACGAATTCGAAAGGGTGTAACACAGGTAAACACGTTGCGGGCAACGAATCGTGTAAAGCTGACGTGGCGGAGGTTTGCTTTGATGTAAAGCAGCAATTAGAGTTTTTGCAAGCGGAGAACAGGCTACTGAAGAAAGCTGTGGAGGATTTGAAGCATGAGATTCTAACCGAGAAAGCGACGCCATTTGGCGGCGAATCGAATTCTGGGAAATACCGGGAAATGGAGAGAAATAAAGTGTCGGGCAATCGAGTCGAGAGGCGGAACGGGGAGAAGAAATCAACCGAGGGTGATGTGAACGAGGAGTTGAAGAAGGCGTTGAAGGGTAGCTTAAACTAGTCAACTAGGTGTTCTTTTGTGTGTTTGTGCGCGCGCGTGTGTTCATGGATGCTGGAACATGTCGATTTTTTTTCTTCTTTTATTTATTGTATTAATTTTGTTGGTTTTATTAGATATCATGAATTTTGTTTTTAATTGTTGATAAAAGTAGGAAATTTCAACGTTACTCACAAGAATTAGGTGCTCGAAGTTTGATAGAAGTTCCTACAACATATAATTAGCGAGTTTAATTTATATTAAAATAATTTAAAAATCATATTCAATTTCATATTCAAATTGTTTAATAGCAAGATCAACGGTTCATCGTATCAAGAAAATGTATTAATTTATTAATAAATAATTGTTTATTAAATTAAAAAGAATAAAAAAATAATATATCTGTATTATTTTCATATAATTAAAAATTAAAAAGTTAATACATATTGTATACAAAATTTAATAAATATATGCATATAATAGTTAGAGGTGGGAATACGAAAACATATTGTATTTATATGTATTAGAAAATATATTGTATTTGTATATATTAATAAATTTATAATATTTTTTATATTAATTTAAATATAATTTATTTAATAATTATGTTAAAAAAATTTAATTTGAATATGATCTATTTATTAATTTATTATTTGTTTATTAATTTTGTCTTTTTTTATTTATTAAATAAATGATAAAATATTATCCTATTAGTTAGGTACGGTAAAAACAACTTTAAATGGCATTTTTCATGCTTATACCAAAACTCCATGGAAAACGAATAGACTGAGAATGAAAGATGAAGTGTAAATAACCTCTAAGGTTGATAACCATATGGTCTTTGATACGCTTTTTTATCAGGTATCTATTAGAAAAGATTGTCTTTTTTTTTTAATGTTGTTTTTTATATGTGCTTAATGGTTCCTATGTTACCAATCCTCACCATGGTTTTCACAGCACCGAGTGAGCATACTACCGAAGATCGAGTTGGTTGATTTGGCCTGTCTATTTACTCTAGGTAACTTATCTAGAGACGAGATAGTAAACTTCACTTTCTATGGTAGGATATTTCCTATATATGATTTTTAAAGCGAAAGAAATATATGATTTCTAAATTGGAATATATTGTTATATGGGGACCGAAGACTTGACGGCATTCACCAACCTTACTGATGAAAGACCTTCGATACACCATTCCTACTATTATATTCCTACTATTATGGCTAGCAATTGTGATAAAAGAACATTCTTATATAAATATAGGCAATATTTAGCAGATCAAAGTCATTATTAGATTATTAATTTATTAAACCAATAATTAGATCATTCATTTAGTTTAACAATTTCAACTTATTTAATTAATTAACACAAAATCTTATATATTTAATTAGTTATTAATTTAAATATAAATTAAATATTAAAATATAAATAATTATTAATTTAGATATAATTATCTGTTTATATAGGATTATTCTTTTAACTAATTATATTTTAAATATATTAACAGCCGTAGAAAGTCAAACTAAAACAAACATAATATTAATTATGTGATATAAATATGATTTGATTATTATTTGTATAAATTTTTTAAAATTTAAATTTATTTAATTATATACCATTTATGTCATGATTGAAATTTTCACCCTTAATAAGTGTGATATACAAAAGTTTTAAGTAGTCAATAATCTAACTTTAAAATTTTAAATTATTATATTTCACTATTATATATAAAGATAGGGTAAAAAAATAAATTTATTTATTTATTATTATTATTTTTATCTTGGAAGTTTTTTTGGTGCTTTACTATACAAATTAACTTTATTGTTGCATAGACTACGAAATTTTAAATCCCATCATATCAATAAAAGTCCACTTAGTTGTAGTAAAAAAACACCAAAAAATGTCAAAAACAACGAATACGAGTTAAAATAAGTATTTTTCACTTAGTGATATTAAAATGTTCTTTCAACTAAAATTTAAATGTGTAAATACATTTTAAAAAAATATCCTATGTATTATAAAAAATTAAGAATGAAATTGAACTTGATTTAATCTCAAATAAAATACAATTAATTTTATATGCATTATTTAAAAAAAAAAAGCATAATTAAAAAATATAAGTCATTAAATAAAGTTTTCAATAATATTATGAATTTTATATTTAATTATTTATTAATTAATATATTCAATGAATTTAAAAGTTTTTTTCAGAAAATAATTATTTTATACATTTAACGAGCATATTAATTTAATATACTAGCTTGACCTAAGATCAAAAAATTATATTAAAATTATTTATTTATCCAAATTTTATTGTATTATATTTTGTTTGGTATTGAGTGGAGGAGGGATTGGTTTGATTTGACCGCGTTTTAATATGATTGAATTTAAATATAGTCCAATGCCTATCTCAAAATATCGAAATTTGATAAAAAAAAATACTTATTTATATTAATATTACATTAGTCTTCATTTTTGTTAAATATCAGCGTTTTATTAGAATTTAAAATTATACGTGAGCTATATTTTTTATTCAAATTAAGTTGTCCAATCTCAATCTCATTTAATATCCTTGGCTTTACTTTGAAAACGGAGCGAACATAATTCACACGTCATTACATCTCGCTTCGGAAAATAACTCTGGGTGCTATATGACAATAAACACCTCCTCGTCGTACGTGCAGAACAGGGCTAATATCGTCATTTTATTTTTTTATTTTTAAAAGATTTATTGATCGGCTCGAATGACGTCCTCGACAATTATGCCATTGTCTCCACGCCAAGCCCATTAAGATTAAACATTTAACACGCCGAAATAGAAAGTACAGAATGAAAAAGAATTCGAAACCGTACCCGTAATTTATAATCTTCATTTTCATGGATAAACCTAGCAGACTCTTTCCCGAGAAACAAACAGCATGGGGAACAGGGGAGGAGCTACTGCTGGCATGCGCCGTACACCGGTATGGCACCGAGAACTGGAGCTCCGTCACCGCGGAAGTTCAGAAACGAAGCTCCAAGCTTAAGCTCCTCACGCCTCGTTCCTGTCAACAGAAATACCATGACCTCGAACACCGTTTCGCTCAGAACAATGAAGTTTCTTTGACGGACAACGAGAGTATTCCCTGGCTCGATGAGTTGAAGAAACTTCGCGTCGCGGAACTCAAACGTGAACTTCAACGTTACGATCTCTCCATCGTGTAAAATTTCCACTGTAAATGTGTTTTTGTAGATTTTTTTACTGTAATGTTTTCAGAATTAGTCACGTGCTCTTTTTCCTTTTAGGTCTTTGCAATTGAAGGTGAAGAGATTGACGGAAGAGAGAGAGCAGAATGAAGAAGAGAAGGAGACGAAAGACCCGGGTCAGGTTAATGGACCGGAAACTCTAACCGGTAATCCGGACAGTGAAGAATCCGAGCGAGAAAACCAGTCAGTGAACGAGTCGAATTCGACAGATCGAAAAGCTGAGGACGCTGAGAAAGAGCCGGAACCAGCTAAGCCGGTTCCCGATGAACACGCCGGTGAGGATGTTAAAGCAGCGGGAGAAGATTCGTGCAATGGTAGTTGTGGTAGTGCGGCGAACGAATCGGCGAGGAAACCGGACCTAGTTGACTCGCCGGAATTAGGGGAATCGGTGGCCGAATCGAAAGATGGCGGAGAGGTGGAGAGCTCGGTGAGCTTGTCGACGAAGGAAGAGGAGAAAAGGGAAGAAGCGGTAAAACCGGAAAACGGGGAGTACCGATCCCCCGCTGCCAAGCTGGTGTCAATTGAATCTCGGCCGTTGATAGATTGCCTTGACATCATACGGTGTCATAAATTTGGCTCCCTTTTCGAACGCCTTGACACAAAGGTAAAACACATTCTCCATTATTTTAAACTTTTTAATTGCTATTATTATTTTTATATAGTGTGCTATTATTTTTAAAAACATTTAAAGCAATAAATAATAACATGGATATCTTGTTATAAATAATTGAAATGACTGAAATAATTTGCGAATTTGTCACAGCGAAATTGAAAATTACAAGGGTAATTTTGTTATTTTAATAGGGTTAATTTATACAGCGAGAGGGACAAAGGTATAGGTGCCTTTGTCTGTTAAAACGTAGAAAATAACGGATCCTAATGATATTATCCGGTTCTTAAATTGAAAAATTGGTGTCATCCAACGAGACGTTTGACCATTTCTGTTTGTTGCCTTGTAGTGTGTTGATCTGTATGATGAAACGGCTGTAAAATTTGTCATTAGTATTGATGTTTGGCATTTATACCCAAAAAAAAAAAAAGATGCCTTTGTCTGTTAAAACTTAGAAAATGAGCGACCCTGATGATATTATCCCGTTCTTAAATTGAAAAAGTGGTGTCATCCAACGGGTACTGACGTTTGCCCATTTCTGCTTGTTCCCTTGGAGTGTGTTGATCTGTGTGATCAAAAGGCTGTAAAATTTTCTGGTTGTTGGCTATTACTTTATTAGGATACTTCGGAAGCAAATGTTTCGAAGTGGATTAGGTGCTACTTTGATAATATGCTCAAATACTCGAATAGTTTAAATATAAGATACGATATATTAATTAAATGGAAATAAAAATTTCATATAATGAATGATAGTAAATAATATAATTTATGTGGCAATTAATGTTATTATGCTACAACAATATGTGTATTTTTAATATAATTTGTATAAAGAATTTGTATTTTTAATATTTTGGATATAATAAGATAATATTCCATAATTTAAATTTTGCCTTATCAACATGAATATCTGATAAAATTTTGTTGAATGAGTATGGTGTATGTCCATTCTACCTCATTTTTTTCCTAATTAGAATAATATTGTCATAATGATCATTTATATGAAGTTACTGGATTTTTTTTTGTGTGTGTTTTACGTGATTTTCCACCGTTAGTTCTACGTGACATGATCATTTTCATACATAAGTTTCAAATACCGCAGGAAATACCCAATTACAGAAACATAATTCGACAACACATCGACCTTGAAACAATAAGAACGAGGCTGGAAGAAAGTTGGTATTCAGGCTGCAACAGCAGTTTCTTTCGTGATTTACTACTACTCTTCAACAACTCCATACTTTTCTTCAACAAGAAGTCCTCAGAATCTGCAGCCGCCATTGAGCTTCGACAAATTGTTTTGAAGGAAGTGTCTCGACAGATGTCTAATTCAAGCTCATCGCTCAAGGAACAATCTCTGATGACATCCCCACCGCTACCTGTCCAAATTGTGAAACTAGAATCATCAGATTGTTTGCTGTCGAAATCAAACATTTTAGCCCCTCTTATTTCTTGTCGTAAGCGTAGCTCAATCACTGCTAAACGATCGGTGTCATCTGCCTTAGCAGACAAGAAAAGAGAGCAAAGAGAGCAAACAGCGGGCTCGGTTGACAAGAATTCATTTCCAGATTCGAAGCAGCAGCATGATAAATCTTCTCGCATCAAGATAACAAAGAAGAGAACAAGGGAAAGATCAGCTCCTGGTAAAAGAGGGAAAACTCGAGGTAACACAAAACTGAGGAAGAATTTAGAAGTTGGCACAAATGCCGAATACAATTCAAGTGAGGAACAGGAGGAGATTCACAGCGAGAATTCAGAGGTTATGGCTGAGAAAGAAATGAAAAACACGGTGAATGTTAACGCAAAGAAGAGAAGGGCTGCCATTTTTTTGAGCAGGATTAAAAGGAGTTCTCCACCCGATAAAGGATCACTGCTGGAAACATTGAAGAGAGAAAAAGATGGGCGGAAGAAAAATGAGAGTGGTAAAGTTGATACAAAAAAAGACCCAATTATAAGGAAACGTTGTGGTGGTAAAGGAGGGAAAGAGAAGGAAAGTCTGGCGAAGAAGAATGGGGGAAGGCCAGTGACGAGAGCGACAGCATTGCCGTCTCTGGCATCTGCGGTTCGTGCTAGAAGGAGGAGGGAAAGTGTTATTGAAACGGAGGGAAAGGGAAGGAAACGTTCAAGGAAGTGATTTTTAGGTTGGGATATTGACTGTTAATTATTTTAATGTATAAATCATGTTAGGTAGTTTAATCTTATTTTTCTTCTTTCTAATCGTGTTTTGGTTTGAGACTTCAGTTAAAAGAATTAGTCTAATTACCTTTTTAGAAAAAAAAATTATTAATTTTAAAATTAAATCTCTCAGTGTAAATTAAAATATAAATCTTTAAAACCATTAACCTTTTAATTTTTTTTCTTCTCTTAATGATTTAGTAATTAAACTGATTGGTATATTTTTACTTTAAATTTGACTAATAACGGTTAATACAATAATTTTCCAAGTCAGTTATTGTTACACACGCAAATACATATTTTAAGGCAAAGAATTAATAATTATTTTTTAGATCTATTTTTATATTTGTTAGTAGATAATTAAGGTTAGATTTAAATATTTTTAACAGATAAAAAGGGTGATTTTTTGATATAATAGTTTTAGGCTTGATTTTTAAATTTTAAGTTCGAGATCCATGAAAAGTACGTTCTTTAGGAAATTTGTAAATTTTATTGAGTTGATTTTGAGTAATAAGTAGATTTTATTGAGTTTCATCCAATCGTGTTATTAACTCGATTTTAAATTTATTTTTCTTCAAAATAAATATTTTGTGGTCAAACAACAATAAAAGGTCTAGCTATTTCTTTCTTTTATCACCCTTCCTTCCAACATGACAGCCTCAACCACAAGTACCATTCTCTCTCTTTCTCCCTTAAACATAAAGCAAAAGTCCGAAATGGATTCAGAGTAATTTTCTGACTGGGGATGTATCATCGATCTTCCTTTCTTCAACAAGGTCTTTGTTTTCGTTTGCTGTATTTCTGTTATTATTTTATTTATTTATTTGCTTTATTTAGATGTATGATCATTGTTTTTTTGGCTTGATTGGAGACTTTTGATTCTTAGAAACATTTATTTACATTGGTTTTAGCGTTTTTGAGTTGAGTTTTCTTTGTCATCGACTATGGAGTTTGGTGCTGAATGATTCAGATATGTTTTGTTTGTAAATTATTGACAAGCTTTCTTTTAACATGGATCGATCAACCTTGTTTTATAGAATTTATACTTGAATACTTGATTGAAGCTGTTAAATTCTTAGGAAAAGCTTAAAAGTTTACTATTTGAATTCCTTCTCTTGGATAAATTGATGCAAATTCTTGTTTTTTCAATTTTATATCCAAAGATATTTCTAAAGTTCCAAAAAACCAGATCCCATCTTTACTAATGAACCATCTGTGCAGGTTTTGTTGGATTTTAGAAGTATCTGTTCTACGAATGATAAATAGTTGAAACTTCTGTAGACTTTTAAGGGATTATCTTCTTCTTCTTCTTCTTTGAAAGATATCTGCTCGTTGTTTAGCCTGATTATTTGAAATTAGTTATGTCTAAAAGTTTTTTATCATGGTGAAATTCTGATATAGTTGAAGATCATTGTAGGACAGATTGAGCTCTTAGACGTTGATGGAGTATCTTGTTAGGAGTTTGCTTTAGCACTGGATAGAGATATTGGGATTTTTGATTTGATGATTGAATGATATTTAGTTAGCTGTAGTTTCTAAGATTTATCGTCTCTTTCTCTCCCTTCACATGGTAATTATTTTGCTTCTTTTGTTAGATATGTTTTGAGTCCTTATCAGTGGTTTGAACCCTGATGAAAGATTTTTTTGTCGGTGAAAATTATCATGAGGATTGATTTTGATTATAGAATGCAATCCACTTGAAATTTTTGCAGGCTATACGATTGTTTAACATCCCCGTCGTGTTTACTGAAGTTATTCAAATATTTGGACTTGTCCACAATAGTTGTGTATTTAGGTTCTACATGTAGCACCAATGTATTTAAATACTTTGTTTTGAATATCGGCCTTCTTAAACATGTGACAACTATTCTACACATTAATTGAAGGTGGAATGAATATGTCACAAGCAAGAAAATCTCTCGTATTTGTCATTGTAGTGTGGTCAGCTCTAGGAGGATCAACTCCATAGTAAATGATTATAAGTTGAATTAAGTTTGGCTAGTTTTCTTTGGTTGAACGACAGAAGATTATACCGCTTTTGATGATGATGATGTTCCTTAGCCATTTGAACAGGGCCTTTTGCTGATTTTATATAGAATATTGCTCATCTCTGTGAGAGTTTGAACTATTGGCAATTTCATGATGCTTGTGGAAAAACACAGATATTTCTCCTTGATTAGTGGTCGGTTAATACTAAGAATCTTGTTAATATTTGTTTTTTAAAGTTTAGAGATTCGAAAGCTAGAAAATCAGGAATCTCTCTCGGATATATAGTCGCCTTTTTTAGATAGTTACTATTTTTTTCCCTAAAACTGTATATAAATAGCCCATCAATAGATCTTGTAAATTAATCAAGATATATACAATTCCCTCACGTTTTTTTTTTCACATGGTATCAAAGCCAGGTTATTCTCTAGGAATCTTTTTTTCTCTTTTATTTTTTTGGCCTTCATTACCATCAAGCTCTCTCGGTCTATGTTGTCAAATCCCAGAAATTTTCGTGGACCTTCATTGTCAACCATCTTCGTTTTGCTCTGTTTTTCATCCTGAAAACAGAGCATCGCTGTGTTTTCTTATTGGCACTCTTGTTGTGTTTTTTCTTTTGACGGTCATAGCAATTTTGTGTCCCAAATTTGCCTTCATTGCTATCTGGCAGTTCTCTATCCTCTCTTTGAAACCTTAATAGCTGATTCTCAAAAAAAACAAAAAGTTCAGAAACTAACTTTTTTACTCTTTCAATTCAAGAATGCGAGGAAGAATAGGTTCAGTACTTCACAAGTGAATTACAGAAGATGCGAACAGCCTATCTATTTAACAATAAAAATTATCTCAAATGGTCTTAATTGGTTCGGACTTTTTTGAAAGGAAAAGGAAAATTGAGCCATTTATCAGAGAGTGGACCTAAGAAAGATGAGGCAAGTTTTGAAGCATGGGATGGGGAGGATTCCATGATTATGTCCTGATTGTGAAATTTCATGACACCTGAAATTAGTGACACATATATGTTCCTGCCAATGGCAAAGGCAATCTGGGATGCACTGAATCAAATGTATTCTAAAGCCCATGACGCAACATTGATAAACGAGATCAAGACCAAGACAACAGTCACAAAACAGGGGAGTAAAACTGTGATTGAATATGCTAATCTTTTTCAGAACCAAGAACCCAATTATTATTGGGTGATTGATTTGAAATGCAATGAATGTGCAGGAGCAATAAAAATTTCATAGAAAAAGATCAGGTTTATGATTTTCTTGCAGGTTAAATTTCAAGTTCGATTAGGTGAGAATTCATATTATAGGCAAGATGGAGGTACCTTCTTTTAATGAGATAATTTCATTAATTCGGGTTGAAGAGAGTTGAAGGGGAGTTATGCTTGATCCCCAACCAGCTGATGGCTCCACACTCACGACCTCTGTAACAAACAATGGGGTTTCACCTTGGAACAACAGCCAAAAACGAAGCATGAAAAGGTAGAAGTGTTAAAGGGAGTAAATCAAGATGATCTCTTGTGTACTTACTATAAAAGGTTGAGGCACACAAAAGATCGTTATTGTAAATTACATGGGAAACCTCTTAGCTGTGAATGAGAAAATAAAAGAGGTCAATAGTAACTACAACAAGGTCGGGCTTATATGACATTACAACCAGGCCAAGATTAGACACAAGAGCATGAAGGGTTTAATAGTGAAGAAATAGAAAAGCCAAGGAATTTACTAAAAACTCTTGAGAAACCTTACTATAGCATGTGTTTTTTAACTCTTTCAAGTAATCTCTTATTCTCTCTTAGATTAAATGTTTCTAATAAATTGTTTGTGAATTCATGGATTATAGACTCGAGAGCCACAAACTATATGACACATGCCTCAAATCAGTTTAGCACTTACACTTCATGTTCAAGTAATAAAAAAGTTATTGTTGTTGATGGAACCACAACCATAGTAGCCGGTGTACGGGATATCCATGTCACACCTAGTCTTATCCTTAAAACTGTTTTACATGTTCCTAAATTATCTACCAATCTTATGTTCATTCAAAATCTTATGAAAGACTTACATTGCCACGTTATGTTTTACTCATCTTATTGTAAATTTTCGGACCAGGGTTTGAGGAGGAGAATTGGACATGCTAGAGAAAAAGACGGACTTTATTACCTTGAAACACCAAGCTTTCCAAGCATAATCAAGATGAGTTTACCTTGAGACATCAAACTTTCCAAATATAACCAGAAATATTTGAGAATATAAAAGGTTTCTATATATCACCGTGAATTAAATAAAAAGGAAAAGAACATCGTTTATTACTAATGGGAAAAGATACACGATTGTGTTTTGCATAATCACAAATATCACAATGAAATGTGCTAATATCTAACCCCTTAAATAAAGACGGAAACATAATCTTTAAACTAAAAAGGAAGGATGTCCGAGACGAAAATGGTGCAACTATATGACACCTTTTTTTGGAAGAAGAAATCTACATGAGCATCCCACCTGGGTTTGAAGGAATTAAAGGAAATAAGGTATGCAAATTAAAAATGGCCTTGTATGGATTGAAACAATTATCCCGTGTCTAGTTTGGGAGGTTTACCAAGGTGATGGTAGCTATGGGGTACAAGCAAAGTCAAGGAGATCACACTCTTTTTATCAAGCACTCAACTGCAGGGGGAGTCATGGTGTTGATAGTCTATGTGGACGATATTATTGTGACTGGAAATGATGAGAAGGAGAAGCAAGTCTTGAAATAATATCTAACCAAAAAATTCAATATTAAGGATTTGAGGAGGTTAAAATATTTTCTCGGTATTGAGGTTGCTCATTCCAGATAAGGGATTTTCGTTTCGTAATAAAAATATGTCACAAATCTCCTCAAGGAAACAAGAATACTCGTAAGTAAACTAGCTACAACACCCATAGAGCCGAATTATAGACTTGGAGAGGATAGTGGAGAACTAGCAGCAAACAGGGAGGTGTATCAAAGATTAGTTGGAAAACTCATCTATCTTGCCACATTTGACCATATATAGCATACTCTGTAAGCATCATTAGCCAATTCATCCTAAGAAGCTTCATTTTCAAGTTGTCTATCATGTGGATGATATTATTGTGACTAATGATGCTTTCAAGCCGAATCAACGACAAACGGCGTTGATAATCTATATGGACGATATTATTGTGTCTGGAAATGATGAGAAGGAGAAGTAAGTCTTGAAACAATGCCTGACCAAAGAATTCAAAATTAAGGATTTGAGGAGGTTAAAATATTTTGTCGAGATTGAGGTTGCTTATTCCAGACAAGGGATTTTCATTTCGCAATAAAAGTATGTCACATATCTATTTAAAGAAACAGGAATACTCGTGAGCAAACCAGTTGCAACACCTATAGAGCTGAATCATAGACTTGGAGAGGTTATTGGAGAACCAGCAGTGGATAGGGAGATGTATCAAAAATTAGTTGGAAAATTCATCTATCTTGCCATATTCGACCAGACATGGCATACTTTGTAAGCGTCATTAGCCAATTCATGCACAATCCCAAGAAGATTCACTTTCAAGCTATCTACCATGCGCTTCATTACCTAAAAGTTAATCATGGGAAGGGGATAATGTTCAAGAGAAATTCCTAGCTTGTTCTTGAAGCCTACACAGATGCAGATTATGCTAGGTCCGCTATGGATCGAAAGTCTACAAGTTATTATACATTCTTTGAAAGCAAAAAGTAAAATGTTGCAGTCTGATCAAGTGCAGGAGCTAAATTCAAAGTAATGGCACAAAGTGTTTGTAAGTTGTTATAGCTGGAGATTATATTGGAGGATTTGAAGATTAAATGTAATGGCCTAATGAGACTTTATTGCGACAATAAATCAGTAATTAGCATTGTACATAATCCAGTACAACTTGACCGAACTAAACACATCGAGATAGATAGGCACTTTATAAAGGAGAAGCGAGAGAGTGGATTAATCTACACACTATATGTTCCTACTGGAGGTCAACTAGCAGATGTTTTTACAAAGGGACTCAATAGTGTTACATTCCGAGAAATCATTATTAAGTTGGGAATGGATGATACCTATTGATCAGCTTGAGGAAAAGTGTGGAAAAACACAGATTTTTCTCCTTGATTAATGGTCGGTTAGTGCTAGGAAACTTGTTAATATTTGTTTCCTAAAATTTAGGCATGCCATACGTTGTTATCGGAGGTCAACTGTGACCTAGCAGATGTTTTTACAAAGGGATTCAATACTGTTACATTCCAAAAAATCATTATCCAGTTAAGAATGGATGATACCTATTTATCAATTTGAGGGAGAGTGAAAAAACACAGATTTTTCTCCTTGATTAGTGGTTGGTTAGTAATAGGAAACTTGTTAATATTTGGTTCTTAAAATTTAGGGATTTGGATGGTAGAAAGTAAAGAATGTCTCCCGAATAAATAGTTGCCTTTTGTAGATTGTTGTTATTTTTTTCTCTTTAAAACCGTGTATAAATAGTCCATTAGTAGCTCTTGTAAATTAATTAAAAAATATACAATTTCCTTACATTTTTTAGACAATGTTGTTAAATTCACACCTTTTTCCTCAATTATGTCATTGTTTGGGAAAGATAGGCGAAGGTATGTATCTTGTGCTGATGAAAAGATTTCACTGGTTGTTACTGATAATTTGAGATCCTTCAAACTGTTCTTGTTGAATTCAAATGACTTTATTGAGCCAATACTGGTGGAACTGTGGCGCGAACAATTGCATCCTCATGATTTCAAACCTTGTGAATATCATGATAATTATCGGCCTATCAGCCAAGGATGATAGAAAGAATTAGAACATGATTTTGCAAATACTAGTGGAATGTGGTGTGAACGATTGTGTCCTCATGATTCCAAACCTTGTGAATATCATGATACTTATCGGCCTATCACCAAGGATGATAGAAAGAATTAGAACATGATTTCTACCATTACTGTAATAAACAACATTGTATGTCCTGTTGGTTCATAGTTGATATTGATACAGTTTCAGGTGGTGGTTTGGATTGACAAAGTTGTGTATGCAGTAAATATTTTGGTCTAATTGCTTGGCTTCTTCCTTTCTTTCAGGGCATATGATGTTCTCATCATAGCAAACTAAGGTTGCTAAAGTTGTGTATGCAACTTCTTGCCGTGAGCTCTAGGCCCAGTTTGATAGCAAACTAAGGTATGATATACCAGCCATAAATCTGCGTTATGAACTTTGGCTATTGTAGTATGCATGAAACCTCCAGATTAACAATTATTTTGTATTACGAGCTCATATTTATATATAGTTTGATTTACATACTTATTATCTCTGTAATGTCATTTGTGTTGTCCTTCTTGATTGCCATTTGTCATTTAATTTCTGGGTTTAAAATTCATTAGTGCGACTATATTGCAGGACTGAACATACCGGAAAAGTTTACTACTAGAAGAAATTTTATTTCTCTAAATGGGGAATCCGTAAGCATGAAAATTGAAATAATTCTGGAAGAAATGATCTTTACACTGTCAGATGTCTTAAATTATTTTTACAGGATAATCCCAGATCTGAAAATACTCCACTTCCAGGGCTATAAGCTCATTTTGGCGAGTCTACACCCAAGTTGGGGTACTCCCTTGTTAAATTGGGCCAGTGAACACGTTAAATATTGTTGATTATCTGACAAAATTTGTTCCTCTTTCAACTTCAGAATGTTCAGCCTTCTTGAACTGTCGATGCTGGAATATCAATGATTTCTGCACAAGACCAATAAGACTCACCATCATTCATGATCCATGCATGAGCTGCATATGTGGGACTGGCTGTCCATCTGATTTAAGCGAACAAGAAAAAAATGAAAAAAAAGAAAGTAAAAGTGGAAATTGTACTGGATCAGATAAGTGGAAAAAAAAAAAAAGGGCTACGAATGTACGTACTGATACAACGATGTGATAAAGTGATTCAGATTGTCCCCTAAACAACATTTTTATATGAAAAAATAAAAATTCATAACTTGTTTCAGATACGTTGGTTTATAATACATTGGTTTGCATACCATCGTCAGATCATTAAAACCAGAATGATTTTCAGGTCCCGTGAAGAGATTACAAAGGTCGGACCGGTAATGATATGACAAATATTCCCAATTTCCATCATTAAAACCTCTAGTTCAAATATGGGGGGAGTGATATGACAGAATTTTTGTAAGCTTGCTTGATAAAAATTGATCGAGCTATTTTTCAAATCCCATGTAATCAAACATGCAATCAACAATTGGAGAAAACAAAATAAATTATCATGTACGATTGTATTTATTACCACTTTCACCATCGGATGCATCTGCAAGCCTTGAAATTGCATCAATTAGGGCCTGCTCATGTTCCTGCTTTACACAAAACAATTCTCAAGCTTTAGCGATGCCCAAACAAGGATAGATAAGCAGAAATTTGATGAAAAATGACCTTACTTTTAGCATTTTCTTTGCTTTCTGAAGCTCAAGAGGATCCGGATGACTAACATCAAAAAGTCTCTCTACCTGTAAACATTTAGACCACAATGTAAAATACTGATAATAATCATCAGTGAATTGGCTTGAGTTCATTGCATACCTCTTTTACTAGTATCTCAGTGTTCAGTAATTCAATATCATCTGAAATCTTTTCAATTCTATTCTGTGACAGTGTAAATTCTTTTCTAAATTGACTCTGATCCTTTATCAATCCTCTCCCTCTTCCAGAACCTGGAATAGGACCGCCACGGCCCATAGGTCTCTTAATTCCACGACCTTGCCCACCAAACCGTCCTCGATATGTTATACTTGGGTCCTCACCTTCCCATCGGATATCCTCGGGGGAAATCTGTAATCAATAGGATAAGAAAGTTTACAATCACCTGGACGTAAAAAAATATCTTCTTGTGAGAAAATTTTATTTCTTGTAATGCGAACACTTCTAATAATCAAGAACTTAAAAAGTCTCACTTTTAACCATTTTTAAGTAGCTTCGGTTTTGGAATATGAACTCATTCAATAAGTGAAACACAAACTGATAAGTAGGTTGAGTTTTGGAATATGAACTCATTCAGTAAGGGAAACACAACTGATCTACTATTGTACCATTATCTTACTATTGCATCAAACAGATGAATCT
This sequence comes from Trichilia minutiflora, assembly GCA_035590515.1. NCBI lineage: Eukaryota > Viridiplantae > Streptophyta > Magnoliopsida > Sapindales > Meliaceae > Trichilia > Trichilia minutiflora. The sequence goes on along the minus strand of JAVXUL010085262.1, from coordinate 6,947 downwards.
TGTCCCACTTAATAGTCCAATTGTGTTTAACAAGCCAAATGCAACCCAAAGTTGCTCTCATTGTACGTAGCAACATTAGAATTGACTCATTTGAGCCTAATTTTGTGGGTAATAGGGATGGTGATAGGGATTTGAACCATCACTCTATAGGGTAAGAAAGAGGCAAGTATCTAAGATCCTCCCCTCATCCCAAATAAACAACCCAACAGACAAGAATATTGATTTCCCATCTTGTTCCTTAGCCTAGAGGTATGTTTGGGATTGAGATGCTTTGGCTTTGAAGTTATAACTGCGGGGGGATAGACTTACTAGGTTTTGAATTTTAAGTGGATCCACTACATTTGGTGTTTACCACAACCTTTAATTGTTGTGCTAAGTCAAGCAGAGCAGTAGCAATCATAGCCTAAGACAAACACAACAAAGTCAATCAGGATGCTATGCAACTGACTATATTGCTATTCATTCTCAATACAGTTAAAACCAAGCCTTGTACAACTTACAACTCTTAGCAGTAAGTCAAACTAAGTTAAGCAAAACAGTAGCAATCATAGCCTGAGACGAACACAACGAAGTCAATTAGGATGCGATGCAACTGACTATATTGCTATCCACTCTCAATACAGTTAAAGCGAAGCCTTGTACAACTTATAACTCTTAGCACTAAGTTAAAAGGTGTAAGAACACACTTGGAAACAATTGCAAAACTTATTTATTGAAATATATCAAATCTGTGTACCAAGATATCTAACTGGCTGCTGCACCAAGGAATTTGGCTAGGAAATGGGCAAGAGCCTACCTCTTTGAGATTAACCCACTCCTGTGTCTCATTTGCTGTATTAATATCATAAACTAGAGCATGCTGCTCCTGTAAGGATATAAAATGCAGGTGAGCAAGGACAAACATGGCAAACAAAATCAATAATTCTACGAGGCAAAAACAGTAAGGCCCAAAGCCTTTTGAATTATCAGATGATATAATTATCTATTTATTTATTCTCAGAGAACACAAAATAACTATCAAAAGGAAATAAGACAAGGAAGCATGGGCCAGTGAACGGAGAAGAGCCATTCATTGAGAATTAGGTTGGACAACCATTGACTCAACATATAAAATAGAAGCAAATATTTCAAAAGAAAAAACAAAGATGAACATGAATAGATAAAGAAAATGCTGTTGTTCCACTACAAACATAAAGAGTATGTATCTAAAATTGTGCTTTGGACGTACATCAACAGGGTTGTAACCAGTAATGACAGCCTCATAGAAGTTGTTGTCTTCAGGCCATCTTGTCCATACTTTCCTTCCCATTAAAGGATCAAATGTTGCTGCTTCAGCAGGTTCATTTGTGGAAATCGTACCAGAGGAACTGCGATTTATAAATGACCTATTTCCTACACTACCTGCCAAAGGGTACTGCATGGAGCTCATCATGGGTAAAGCATGCAATAACTGATCCTGTAAAGAAAAATAAAATCAATGAAAACCAAACCAAAAGTATGGCAATCACTCAATCTACAGTATTCTTTGCTCAGCCATGTCAAGTGTTTTAACATAACAACTTAAGCATTTTGCCTCTTAATCCTAAAGCAGCTTCTTAAATTGCAACTAAAGCAGTTAAAAGCTGGCTGTAGCACACTAGATGATAGAGATATTACCGATTGCAATGTCTTCTGTCTCTTACGGGATGCTGATACACTAGGGCTGGGCAAAAGATCATTAACAGGCTGGGATGTGGCAAGCCTGGCAGATTGGTTTCCACCTGCCTGTCTCCAGTCCCTAATAAAATTGTCCAACAAATAACATATTAAAAGACAGACAAAACGGATTCCTTTACATATTAGCCACTGATTCTCTACTACGAAACTCTCATGAAGCAACCAACCTTATTCTTTTGATCAGATCATCAGCATTGACCTTGGTCAGAAGCTCCCGGTGTTCATCATCTGATACCCTCAGCTCTTTCCTAAGTTCTGTTATCAAACCTTCCTTTTCCTGTAGAAGAGATATAGAATGGGACAATTAAACTAGACTGGAAGTAAAATTAATGATCTATGAGTATAAAAAAATATATGTCTAAAAGGAAAAAGTAAATACCCAAGTAATGGCATCAGCCTGAGCTTTGAATGCCCGCAGGACAGCACAGTAAGCTTCCTGCTCAAGTTGATGAATTTGGGCCTCCATGTCAGTATGATATGTAGAAACTGAAGCAAAACCTACAATAGATATTCTGTTTACAGCAACACGGCCACCTCTTGGACCTCTATTTTGATGTAGAGGGAAATCGTCGTCAGTACCTGTAATTATTTCAGATAAAGCCTAAATAACACCATGGCACAGTAATCAAAAAGACAATAGGTAGTCTTCCTGAACTCTTTTTTGAATGCTTGAAATCCAAACATTGCATATAGCTTTGAACTATTCTCTTAATCTTAATACTATCAGTTTCAGAAAATTATGGAGTGTGAATTTGGACATGGTGATATATTTCAAAGTTATAAAAAATAAAAAAGCAAGTTAGAACTGATAATTTGCGAAAGTTCGAATTCAAGCATAAAAATTAAATTATAAATATGAAAAGAAAACATCGCTATAAATCAACTTGGAAATAATTATGTCAAACTTAAAGTTTCTAATTACCGATCCATTAGCTTACTAGGTATTAGCTTCTCAATAGCTATTGCACTAAACAGCCCTCTTGTTCCAGTCGCATTGTCCCTTGTGGCATATACTCCAACACAATATTGTCAATTTCTTCATTGTTTTCATATCATTAGTTTCAGCCTATTCACATCAGGCGACACACCTTCACATAACAGCCAACTGGCACAATCCAAATGGTGGCAAACCAATTGAATTAATCTTCCAAAACAGTTCCAGCAAGAGATAAGAAACTTAATTCGTCAATGGCATAGAAGTTGACAAATTGTTTCTTTACTGTGATGTACTAGCTAAGAGTTTAATTATTCTTTCTCAAAATCTATTCTACATCCAAAAGATCGTGAAAAAATATTGAAAATCTCGATTTGTGAGTATTTTGTAACGAATGAATGTGGTAACAGAACAATAACAACACAAGGGCAAGCCAAAGCAATAAACTCAAACATAGAATAACCCTAACCCTAACCCTAACATAGAATTATTCAAAAGTCTTGACCAGAATCATCCAAAATTCAATTAAAACCCTAAACCCTAAACTACCAAATCATTCCAAAATGCGCAAAATTCTTCTAAAAACAAACCTACAAAGAAACTACACAAGAATCTATTTCAAACCTACACAAAAACGATCAGGCAAACTCAACGAATTAATCATAAGACTCACCGCTACTATTCCCTACCAAGAATCGCTCTAAAAATGTATTCTTTGTCTAATAAACAACACAAAACGAATTCCCAGATATCCAAAGGAGGAACTTTCGCTTAATATTCACAAGACCTGGAGCAGAGAAGCAGGCCAATAGCTGTAAGAGAAAGAGAGAAATAAAACGAGATTTTAACTCATTATAATGGGAAAAGCTAAAGCTTTTATTTGAGATGATATAGCGAACTAAAGGCAATATTTTTAAATTATTTGCACTCTGCAAAAGGGTTTTGTGCAGAAGATTGAAATCGGTTCGCGAGGGAGAAGGAAGGAGGGATTTACACTGAAACTTATTCTTATTTTTCTTATTTATTTATTTCGTTTTGCGTAGACCGTACTTTAAGGCTAGGTCTACATGGGCACGGAGTTTTTTTTTTAAATATAAATAAAATTGAGATATTTTCAGATATCTTCCCTAAAATTTAAACAAATATCATTTAAAGAGAAATATTGATAAAAAGTTCATTTACCCCCCGGCCGAACGTCACTCAACAGTTACTTTTAAATTTTGGGTAACGGTGTAGGTACTATTCTAAAAATTTTTTAAAACCTTTTTTATTTATTTTATTAAAATTATAAAAATTATTATTTTTAAAAATAACTTTAATTATCTTTTTTTTTTTTTTTATAAATTCCAGTGTTAATAACTTTTTTGCTTTTGTTGTTCAAATTCATAATTATTATCTAAATTTTATATCAATTGTATTTTTACTATTCATAAATTTTCAATTAAAATATGTTAGTTTTTGGCAGAATAATAATTTAAGAGATATAAAAAAATAATTTAATTTTTAATATGACCCACTTTCCAATATTATTCTCAATGAATATATATTGAAAAAAACATATTTTTGATGAGTCAATGAAAAAATAATTTATAAAGGTTACCTTGATACGAAAGAAAAATTCAAACCAAACAATTGAATGCACAAATAAATAGTGATTGTTAATATTATGTCTTACGGAAGGAGTGCATAATCCTTTAATCTACAGAAAAAAAAATAATTACGAATATATATATATATATATATATATATATATATATATATATGATATATGTACAATATTATAAATTAAGACAATAGAATATGACAAAATCTAAAAAAAATATCAAAAATTTATTTTATTAAATTATTTTCAAATTGGACACTTATTTTTCTTATGTTGAGCTTTTCACTATTTTTAAATAAAAATATAACTTAAATATCAGAGAATTTTTATAAAAAATTTAACTTTTATCCTTAATCTTATTTTCTATTTTTAGGCGAGTACATATAATAAGGATAACCCGATGCATGAAAGTTGAGAAACAATAATTTTCTCAACCATATTCTTTAAAAAATTATATTATATAAATTATAAAATAAGTTCTATATTTATTTTTACACTTGTTGATTGTTAAGTATAAGTATTTTTAATGATTAAAATTAAATCATATAAATTATTTATTATACCTTAATTATATGTGTGAGATTTAATCTCAACCATTACAAGTAGTTGGATTGGATCTAACTATTATTAATAAGTGTAAAAATAGGACTTTTGATCTTTTATACATATATAAGCAATTATTGACACTTTTTTTTTTTTACTTATTTGTGTAATTTGTAATCGGATAAAATTATTAAATTAGCAGCATTAAATAGTTTTATATATCTTATCTATTGAATTGTATAAATTTAATAAATGAAAATTTATATTTAAAATTTAGGTAAAATTTTAAGCTAAAAGAGATTTCGCCCTAAACATATACACAGAGAGCGGTAGCTCTACTAGTCAAATGCGAGATTAATTAACTAACTATAATCAGTCTACAACTACAAGACAAATCTTTGTATATGTAATTAATGTGAACAACCTATTTAAATTCTTTTTATTTATATTATATTTTAATGTGAATCTACTTGAAAAAATGTAACAAAAATTGAAAAATATAACAAAGATTTGATTATAATAATTCAAATATTCTTTAATGGTCAATATCTTGCATATATGATTGTAGAATATAATTATATATTAAAGTGCATATTTATTTTAATTATTGATACAGTATTTCAAAAGTTAGGTCTTTTTTTTTTTATTCTTTACATATGTAATACCTCTTCAATGAGAAAAAGATAAATTCTTTTTCTTAACGTTTTTTACGTTCTTTATATTTCTTTTATATATAAAACTAGAGAGGGACCTAATCTAATTTTAATTGGTCTTTGTTGGATCCCTTCATTAAATATTTTAGTATGATTCAAACCTATACTGACTATCAAATTAGCTCATTAATAACGTTAAGTTCAATTTTTTTAAAATCACATAATTGAATTCACTTATTTAATAACTATGCCATTAATCTGTTTTAATAAAATCACAATAATAATTAACATAATATTACAAAAATCCGTTTATTTCACTATTTTTTATTTAAAATAATTATTAGGAAGAGCAAACAATTGATTTAATGTCAAGGAGAACATTATAAATTTAGGATTAACGAGTTTAATCACATGATTAGTTCATAGTTTAATCATTGTTTAAGGGTTGAAGATTTCAAGTCATACAAGCAGTTATATACAGTCAATTCAAAATCACATGACACTAGCTACTTGGCTTATAATAGGATTACTGTTATATAATTGTTTATTCATTATCAAATATTCACTATATCTTAATTATTAACTTATTAATACAAGTTTTTTTAACATTTTCATACGCCCCGTTTTATGTTAAGCAACATCATAACATAAAATAATGGATAAAGGACATTTAAATCCACTCACGTTTAGTTAAAATAAAATTTTACTTTTATTAAATCTAAAAATATTTATTTTCACTCTTATTTTGTTCTACCCCAAAATCTCTTAAATGCGACCAACATGAAATAAAGTTGATCCCATCTCCTTAAATCTCTATTAATACGCTAACTAAAAATTTAGTTATCATAAGAATAATAAACTTTTCATATATTAAAAAATAAAATACGAATCTTACATAATATATTTATATATTTCAAAACATATAATAGGCTATATTATTTAATTATAAATTGATTGTAAATGAGCAGACCCAAACTCTGATGATTACACCCCAATATTATGATCCACTTGTTTGCTTTCAAAGTATTCGTTGAGATACCTACAAGATTGTAATAGAGTAGAGATAAGTTTTTAGAAAGATTTAATGAGTGGATAAAATATAAAAGAAGTTATTGTAAAACTTACATAATAGCTCCTAAACATCAATTTTTAAATTAACAAATTTTTTTTTGTAGGATAAAATGAATAAATTATTCTTAAATGAAAATACCAGGCATTGTATCTTTATCGACATTTTCTTATTTTAAAATTTAACAATACAAATAAAAACTAAATAAGTTATATTTAAAAATGTTAAAAATTAAAAAATAGGATGAAATGTGTTGGTACAAAAAATATCCGGTAACTTTCTTACACCAAATAAGGAGTATATTATGGTAGTGGAGTGGTGTTTGAGAGGAGTTTGTATTTGTGACTGGACTTGGGTTGCTCCCAAGCTGCTTACGTACCCCCTCTTTTCTCCTTCTTCTTCTTCTTCCCCTGATTTTTCTTCTTTTCT
>JAVXUL010085156.1:0-40517 GCA_035590515.1 Trichilia minutiflora | reverse complement strand
CCTGAAACCGACAACACGAATGGTTTCTAGGGCATTCACTAACACTTACTTCCCTTTGATTACCCCTTATAAAACCATTTCCTTCGTTAGCTCTAAACTTTAACTTCAAGTAGTGGATGCTCTCCACCGTTTTAGTGTTTCTGAGGAAGGGTCTTCCCAGAATGGCAGAGTATGGGATCTTCAAGTCGATCACCTGAAAGTATACCATGACATTCTTTTGATAAGGCCTTTCTCCCATTGTTACTGGCAACTTAAGGCCTTTCTCCCATTGATACTGGCAACTTAAGGCCTTTCTCCTATTGTTACTGGCAACTAAATTGACCCCAGGGGGGTGATACAAGAATCCTCGAATCCATGCAAAGTAGAATTAGACGGGATTAATTCCAGGTCTTCTATGCCCAAGTCCAGCGTGTTCTTCAAAATTATGTCTGCTGAACTACCTGTATCAACTAAGATTCTACTGACCTATTTAGAGGCAATCCCCATCATCACTACCAAGGTATTATCGTGAGGATAGTGGACTCCTACTTCATCTTCATTAGTAAATATAACGGGGATGGTGGTGATCCTCGGCCTCTTGTTCGCTCGCACATTCATCACTTGAACATCTGTGGAGTAACTAGACAGTGAGTAGCGTGCATAATTCTTGTGGGAGTTGTTTGATAATCTCGTCAGGGTAAGATCCCCTGAGATGATCATGACGCCTGGGTTTGGCTCCAGATAATCTTCGTTACCTTGATGTTGTCCGGATCCTGGGAGCATGTGCTAAGAATTAATGTAATTTGTGAGATAACTATTTTTAACCAGTACCTCGATTTGATTCCGTAGGTCCTCGCACTGATCAGTGGTGTGACCGCCTTCTTTGTGGAATTCACAGAATCGGCCTTTGCTCTTTTTATGCACCTTTACTTTTATGGCTTGGGGATGCAATGCCAGGAGCCCTCGGCTTTTTGCATACTTATATATCTCAGACAAAGGAGCTTTCAGTGGAGTGAATCTTTAGGCAACCACCTGTTCCACTCTTCTGGGAGAGTTTTTACCTAGGGATTATTTTGGTGACTTATCATCCTTGGGGTACCGGGATAAAAACTTTCTCTGACCTTGATCTCCCTTATCATACTTGGGATTCCTATAATGAGATCCTTTTCCCTTCTACCATGTATCATGAGGATGTTCCCTCTTGGCTTAGGCAGCTTGGGCTTCTTCCCTCAACCTTAGGAGCATCTCCCCTTAAATCTCAATTTTATCGAGCAGTTCTATTCCGGCTACTTCATATATATCTACTGTACGTCGATGAACAACATACCAAACCCTTTCTAATCGTAGGCCTTTCTTCAACTCTTCTAGAGCTAAAGGGTGATGATAGGCCCCTAACTCCATTACTTCTTCGTTGTACCTTCGCATAAAGCTTTTCAAGGTTTCCCCAACTCCCTGGCGTATTGACAGTAAGCTGCTCAGGTTTCGATTGGTAACCCCCCCCCCCCTTTGAATTCATTCTCAAAGAGGGTCACCAGTTTGTTGAAGCTGTTGATACTAGACGATGGTAAGTTCTTGTACTAATGTCTTCCTGGCCCTTCTAGAGTCAAGGGAAAGGGTCGGCATATTTGCAGCTCTGTCAGTCCCTGAATCAGCATTATTTCTCTGAACATGTCAATGTGTAGGGATGGATCCATTTTCCCTGAATAGGGGGGCAACTGGGGCATCTTGAACTTCTTGGGGAGGAGTAGAGATATGATTTCTTCTGATAGGAGGGACTTGAGCCTAGAAGTAGGGGCTTTTTCTATTCCTGGGTTTCTTCCCTAAGCAGGGATGTTGTATGCTCTCATTTTACACAGCATCCTCTTTATACATTCTTTTATCTCCTGTCTACTGACGGCTACTATTACTACCCTTTCCCAGGCATGCTTCTCGTTAAGGAAGAACCTCATGTTGGTGGAGATGAGACTGGCTCCATCCCAGATTGCCTTGTCCCTTTATAATTTTTATCAACACTGTTTCTTTTGTGTCCATGCCCTTCGTAGATTTTAAAGAGGGTGTTGATCTTCTGAGGTGCATGAGGCTCTTCTAACCTTTCAATCGCTTTAGCTTTTCCTTTCTGCTTGGCTGTCAGTCTGAGCTCAGATGGCCACACATTTCTTTGAATCCCCGAGCTCTCTTTGCACGATCGTTTGGGGGGGTTGACTTTCCTGCTCTTCATGGGCAAATAACGTTCTCTCATCTCCCTAGGAGACAGGTTCCCTGGCTATCTGCTTTCTGACCTCCCAGAATTCCCTCTCTAATGCTTCGGCCCTGCTGGCTAGGAGTCTGTCTGTGTATCTGTCTCCTGACTAAGGCCCCTCCCATATCAAGGGGGTTCTCCTTCCTCCACGGACAATGCTTTTGTTAGAACTGGAACCTTTGACTCCTTGTCTTTTTTCTGCCATATTTAAGTTTTCTAAGTTAGCAAAACTTTTAAAAAATGCTTTTCCTTCTTCCTTCCTTCACCAAATGGTGCTTTAATGGCTTTTTGTTTACTTCCCACAAACGACGTCAGCTGTTGGTGCTTGAATTATTCGTGGACCCTCCTCACAGCCAACTAAGAATAATTCAGCTGATGAGGTGTGAGGGTGATGTGGCTACAGCCTGAAGGTGAGTCTTTCACCGGAGAATAGTCGGAAGATAGGCTGTTTCTTACAGTGCTTTACCTCCTAAGTCTGTAAAATAATAACACCTTCAAAGTAACGTTGGGTGGGGTCCCGACGAAGAAACGTCGATATCTAAGTCGGAAGAGACGAAGGAAGATGATGAAAGAAAGAAATCAAACTTGGATTTAGCAAAAAACTAAGAGTAGGAATCACCAACATGTGTCGTCAGAGAAGAAAGTGTAGGCTCTGAAAGTGCAGTGTTGCCATATCTCTAAATCAGAAAAGATCAGAATCCCAAAAAAATCCCTTTTCATTTGAAAAATGTTGTCTTTATAGAATGCCCCCATGACAATGACTAGGTATCGAAAAATGGGAACGACAGGACGTCTGTCATAGGACAGAGTGCAATTGTATTTCATAAATATCCCCGTTGACACTTCTGAAGGTTGCAGGCCTGACACCTTAACATCATCTGAAGATGGTCAGATGATAGGACGGGTGCATTTATAGTGGGGCGGCTACTTCATAGTAGGTCTGGCTATCAGCGCTCATTCCCATTTTTGGATAGTGGAGGCACGTGTCTAGTAGTTTCCAGGTAAGATGTTGTCGAAGAGTTGAATACAAAAGGAAATCCTGCCTGTGACTATGACCAGTACCTAAGGGCTAGTCCCTGATACCTAGGGTGAAGATACCTTGAAGCCTATAGCTACTGGACACTTGAAAACTGGGGCGCATCTTTGATGACGGAAAAGGGGATACCCGAAAACAGAGTCTGGGACTTGGGACGGTGAAACTCTTGAGGAGATGGACTACCTAGGACAATGGAATTCCCAAGTCGAGTGACGCCTGGGACGATGAGATTCTTAAGATGCAGGGCATCCGGGTAAGGGAACACCTGAGGAATGGAACGCTTGGGACGATAGTTGCCACATGCCCTGCTGAAGGAGGATCCACGTGTCGACTCTGCATTTTCCCTCAAACAATATATATATATTCTAATCATGCTTTATCGTTTAATAACATTAAAACAAAATTATAGAAGCTTTTAAACATACCTTCTACCATTGATGTTTACTACTAATTTAAAGTTGATAGAAGTATTTTTCAAACTCTCTTAATCCTCACTTGATGGTATTTTACGAGAAAAATGAGCTCAAGAACCATTTACCATTTTTTCTCTTCTTTATATAGATTTTTTCATTAAAAATAAAAAAGAGGTTACCAAGCAATAATTATGATAGTTTCTACTTTTAAATGGCAGTTTTCTACATGATAACAAAGGTGGGGAGGTTCCTTTTGCAGTTATAGAGTTATGAGCTATTTATGATGGAGGTTATCACCATCAAGGTGGTTACTTCTACATACAGGAGATGCTATTTATGAATAGAATATAGATGGTAGAAGTGAATTCGAAATTATGAATTTACTCTGAGAATTAAGAATGGCCTTTATGGCATATAAATTTCATAAAACAATAGATCAACATGTAGCTAAGTTGATAGTAACAGGATTTATAGGATCCCAGATAATAGTTTGGTATACTTAATCAATAAAATATACTTAATCATATTGAAAAAATTAAAATATAAGATGAAAATGGAGAATAAAGTATTCATAAAAGACAAAATACTATAAAAGTTCTTAGTCACACTATAGGAATGAATTTTATAGGAAATCCTCCAGAAGAATTACAAAATTCAAAGATAGTCTTGACAAATCTTAGATGTCCAACTTTAAGAGATCTAAGATGATATTACTCATATATTTCAAAGATAAAACTATAATGCATCTTTTTGGAAGGAGAGATTTGTTGCAGGGTTACCTAAATTCTTTGCTAATAGAATATTCAAGAAAATTTTAGAATTTACCGGGAGAGGAACAATTCCTTTAGATAGTATAGCATATGGTCAATTTTTTGCCTTTATTAAGAAAGACGGATTAGTATTATGCCAAAACATAAAGAGAAAATACAAACAAACAAATATAATTTTTGTCAAAGTGTAAGCAATTTTTGTGCTCAATATAAATATGAAAATATTAGGACACCTTCTCATAAAAAGAAATATAAGCTCAAAACTATTACATATTACACAAAGCCTAGAAAACAAAATGTCCAACTCAATGAACCTTATTAAAACAATAGAAAGCCCAATAAGAATACACAATATAGGCCCAAACATAATAAGAAAAGAATTTAGTTTGCTAAACTTGAAAAAAGCTGGTATACTTCAAAAACATGTAGAATAAAATATATAATAAAGATCTAAGAAGAACTTAAAAATACACTTACTTAATTATTAATTAATTAGTAAAGAATATATAGAAGAATTTAGCTCAGATGAATTTATTCATATACAAGAATCTATTGATAATAGTTTATTAGATCATAGTCAAGAATCTAGTTGTTCAAATGGTATTTGTGCTTACAAAAGTATAAATGTTATTACTAAAAATAATCAAGATAAATAATTTCTACTAGATATAATAGACAAGATAAAAGATCCAAAAATAAAATTAGAATATTTATTAAAATTAAGAGATATAATTACTCAAAAACAATACACTAATAATCCAAACCCTTTTAATTTAAACAAAATATTTGAAAAATATCTTACTCAAAATGTATTTAAACAAGTTACTATAGGATAATTACAAAAAGAAATTAAATTTCTTAAAAGACAAATTAAGGAACTTACTCAAAAAGTTCAAGAACAACAATTACAACTATTACAACAATCACATACTAATCTTAGATAAGATTTATTAGAAAAATACTAATTCAAAAGGAAAAACTATTATTCAAAATCCTGATCAACCTACGTAAAACCAAGAAATAAGTCCAAAAGAGTCAAACAAAGATTATATTCAATTAATAAAGAAACTAAATTTTTAAAAATGGTATATTAAAATATTCTTACATATAGGAAGAGTTTTCATTTGGATACGGTAGATTTAGTAGATTCGGAAATAGATTTAAATTACATTAGAGAAGGTTTAATTCCAACACAATATTATGAAAAACTTATGAAAGATTAAGTAGTAAAAATGGATCTAGTTGTATAAATTATCTAAAGCCCAAATTTGTAATCAAAATTATTATTTCAAGAATAGTTTTATATTGGTTAAAAATCTTAATCAGAACATCATATTAGTTACACCTTTCTTTACCCAAATATATCTTTTTAAAGTAGATAAGATAGGAATCCACATAAATATATTAAACACTCAAATAACTTTAAAATTTATGTCCTCTATAATGGTAAAGAAATATCATTACTTCAAGAAAATGCTATTAGTCAACCAATCAATATTATAAAAAATAAAGAATGTCACATTTAACTTTTACAAAAGAAAATCAATTATCAAAGGATATAAAAACTGTTAAAGAATCTAATTATTAGAAAGAGAATAGAAGATATCCAACAAACTTTTCAAAAAGAGATTTGTTCATATTTACCTAATGCTTTTTGGGATAGAAAAAGACATATAGTAAACTTATCCTATGAAAAAGATTTTAACCAAACTAGACCTTCAAATTAATTGTGAATTGTTAGAATATTGTAAAAAAAATTCAAGACTTGCTTAATAAGAAATTGATTAAAAAATCCAAGTCACCTTGGAGTCGTTCAGCCTTTTATATCAATACAAATTTAGAAAAAGAATGAAGAGTCCCTAGATTTGTAATTAATTATAAATTATTAAATGATGTATTACAATGATTAAGTCTTCAATTCTAAATCAAAAAATTCGCTCAAAAGACTTTATAATTCAATAATATTTTTAAAGTTTGATATGAAGAGTGGATTTTGGCAAGTCCAAATAGCAAAAGAGGATAGATATAAGACAGCCTTTACAACATCATTTGGTCATTATGAATGGAATGTAATGCCATTTGGATTTAAAAATATTACTTCAGAATTTTAAAACACTATGAATAAAATATTTACTCCTTATTCAAAGTTTTTGATAGTTTATATAAATGATGTATTAATATTTCAAAGTCAATAGATTAACATTTCAAACATTTAAATATTTTCTTAAATATAGTTAAGAAAAATGATTTTGTTGTGTCTGTTAGTAAAATTAAATTATTTCAAACAAAAAGTAGATTTTTGGCCATAAAATTTATCAAAATATAATTAAGGCCATAGATAGATCAATAGCATTTGCTTCTAAATTTTCAGATGAGACTAAGGTAAAAACTTGGTTACAAAGATTTTTAAGATCACTTAATTATATAGCAGAGTTCTTTTCAAACCTTAAACAGTTATGTGAACCATTATACAAAAGGTTACAGAAGAATCCACCTAGTTGGGAAGAAGAACATACCAAAGTAGTTAGATTATTAAAATAGAAAGTTAGAATCCTTTCTTATTTAGTTATTTTACATCCTGAAGCATTTATGATAATAGAAATAAATGCCTTAGACATATATTATGGGGATATACTCAAGCAGAGATTAAAAGGAACTAAGAGTGAGTCTATAGTTAGAAATCATTTAGAGATATAACTTAATCCTAAAAAAAATTATTCAACCATTAAAAAAGAAATTTTATCAATTGTTTTCTGGAATATGAAATTCCTTAAGTCACAAAAATATAGAACCAAGAGGAGGGTGAATTGGGTTTAATGTAAATTTAATGGCTAATAAAACAATTTAACTAATAAGCACAAGAATAAAAAATACTAAAGATGCAGTGATAATAATGATGAGAGAGAGATACATAATCAATTTTTATAGTGGTTCAGTCTTTTAACCTATGTCTACTTTTCTCAGATGGAATCTACCCATATTTTAACCAATACTCAAAATAAATTAACTTATTATGCATAATTGGATTTATATAAATGATAATAATTTGTTCATCATAAAAAATACATTAACATATCAATATCTCCATTTTTTATGACGACAAAACACTCAATGAAGAATATATACCAATAACAAATGAACTCCCTCTTAATCTCAGCATAGCTTATAATACAAAGAACCATTAAATGCAAATCAATAATAGGCGTATTGTTTTTCCCTTTTTGGCATCAATCAAAGAAGGGAAACACCATCATCAAAAACACAAACACAAATATAGAGAAAGAGAAAATGAAAACAAACAAATAGAAGGCAATAGATATAAAAAAATGGATTGAACCAATAATAAAAATGTTTATAAAATATGTAAAAGTGAAATAAACAAGCCGAAACAAATTAATGTCACACGTCCCTAGAGGTAAAGGAGTTGGATGACCTGTCATCTAGAATAAGAACTGATGGATGAGGCTACCCAAAGGAAGGTCTGATAAAAGGAGGCAAAGGAAGATGCAGACGATAATATGGTAGAAATGGACTCAAATGAAAAGATGAAAAAGTTATTGCCGTAGGAGTAAGACGAAGGATAAAATGCTTAACTCGTTGAAAAGACTCCGAGTCTCTATTTGAAAGATATCAACCATTAAGCCTAAAAGATGGATTTGAGTAGTAGTGGTAGCAAGAATAGTCTCAGCTGAGTCAAGTCTCTTGTTAAGATTAAAAATGACAGTGTGCACTTAGGACTCGAGACTAGTGCATTAAGCATAGATGTGATTGAAGTAGGCGAAGGCAATAGAGTAACTAACTGGGGAATATGAGGAGAAGAGCTAATGACAAGTGCAACTGAAGATGGAAGAGGTGTAGGCTCACATCAAAGTGGAGGAGGTATAGGCTCATCTGAAGGTGGAGGAGGCATAAACTCATCTTGATGCTAAAATTATGGTTAAGGAAGATCTTCATGAAGATCTAAAGTATAGGGAATGTTATCATGTGATTCTAGAGGAATGCTGTGGACTAGAGGTTGGTCTTGTGATACCGAAGTCCATCTGGCGCTTGACATAGTGTATGTACCTGACTGTAGTCTCTCGAAGGACTGCAGAGGGATGAGGTTTTATAGAATGTATACCTTTCAGTAGTTGTGGATTAGTGTGAGAAACAATCTCACAAATCGTATACCCATAATATAATTGATATGTCCTTAAAGCAGATGTTCGAATAATACCATGAATCGTTTATGTCAACAAATTTGGACATTTATGCTTTATAATGCAGGCCATCCACCAAAGATCCTCCAAAGTCATCTCTAAATAGTGAGCAGATCTCGTATTTAAATTGTAAGCAACGATCAGATAAAGAATTATCTCAGGAAGACCTAATCGAGTAAGCTTAAGCTCGACTTCCATCATTTTAATATTTTTAAACACAATTTTACATGCATTTATTATCTTGAAACTATCAATGTAATATATCTCTTTACCAGGAATGAGTTTTAGAATGTTTGCTAACCCTATTTCATTAATGAAGAATGCATTCTCTTTGACTATAGTTCAAAATTTATTAAACCATTTCTACCCAGTTTATGGGTCAGTAACTTCAAGATTAGAATAGAATAATTTGACCAAATCTTCATGGTATCATCCTTTAAAACTCGAAAAATTCATCTAACCAAAATTGACAAAAGTATCCAAATATGGGAAATTAATGGAACGTAAAAGGTCGAAGTCTATTACTCATTCTGGTAAAACTTTTTGATGTGCAAAAAGTTGAAGAAATCGATCATGTTGTTCTTGGGAGGTAAATCCCTAAATATTGGGTTAAGGAGAAATAAGCATAGGATATTATTCACATGAACCTTCTTTTCTTACACATTTTCTTCTTGGATTAGGTATTTTCATTCAAGGAACCATTTTAGAATAATGAAATGAGAGATCAAAAGAAATAGAATTAGAGAATCTGAGTAATAGTTTGAGAAATTACAGAGGATAGAGGGAAGAAATAGAGTACATAACTCATTTTGTTGAGAGAGGTATTGATACAGATGAATAAGGTATTAATATTTAGAGTGATTTTGAGAGAAAAATGGGAATAATAACATAATAAGTATCAATATCGTGAAGATAACATCAATATTTTGAATGATTCGAACAGAGAGATAGAAACCGTCAAACTTCAAGCATTAAATGTGTTTATAATTTTTGATAGGTGTCGTTTAAGGATTAGATCGAATTAAGATAGGTGGGAAAAGAAAAGCTAGATGTTAATTATGCCCCTTACTCTTCGAATTCTTAGCTTTTCAAGAATATGTACCATGAGATCGATATGAAGTCCTAGCGTATTGATACGCTAAGTGCAAGAAGGTCCTGTGTGCTGACTTGAAAAAAAGTATCGATATGGATAAGGTTGTATATCGATACTTCTATATTGATACTCACGAAAGATGCATGCAAAAGTTAGTTTTATCAAAGGAAAATATCGATACAAGCATAAGTAGTATCGATATTTATAACTACTAACGCCATGATATATCAATATATTTGATATATATATCGATGTTAAGAATAAACTACACCAGATATCATACAAATAACAATTTCAACCACACTTCTTCAATAACAACAAAAAATCAAGCAATGTTCATCATGCCTAAATAGGTTCTAATATCAAAAAAAAAATTCTATCAAGGGGTTTAGTAAAGATGTCAGCTAATTGTTCATTGGTGTTGATATATCCGATCTAAACATCCCCTTTTTACATATTATCTCTAATGAAATGATATTTCTATATGCTTTGTTTGTGAATGATGCACGGGATTTTTGATTAGATTTATGGCACTCGTATTGTCACACATGATTAGAATCTTGTCAATCTTTATGCCATAATTTGATAGCTAATGTTTGATCCAAAGAAGTTGTGCACAACAACTCCCTATTGAAACATGTTCAGCTTCTGTGATTGATAATGCAATTGTGTTTTGTTTCTTTCTGAAATATAAAACTAATGCATTTTTTAGAAAGTAACATGTGCCATTAGTGCTATTCTTGTTTACCTTACATCTCCTATAGTCAGCATCTAAGTAGGCCTTGAGGTTAAATACACTATTCTTAAGACAAAATAATCCCAAATTAAGAGTTCCTCTAAGATATCTAAAGATTCTCTTCATAGTTACCAGGTGTGATTCTTTAGATATCGATTAAAATCTTATATATATACATACACACACACACATACACACGAGAATGTTAGGCATAATACATTCAAATATAATAAAGATTCTATCATGCCTCTATAGAAGCTATGGTCAACACTCTTGTTAAGATTGTCTTTGTCTAGTGAGCTGGATGAACTCATGAATGTATTCACGTGTCTACCATCTAAAAGATCAAATTTCTTTAAGAGTTCTTTCATGTATTTTGATTGGGAAATGTAAATTTCATTATTAGTTTATTTTATTGTAAACCCAAAATGAAATTTAATTCTCCCATCATATACATTTTAAACTCATTTATCATAAGATTAAAAAATTCATTACATATGGAATCATTAGTGCTTTCAAAGATGACATCATCAATATAAATTTATACAATCAAGATATTATCATCCTTGATTTTTATAAAAAGAGTTGTATCAACACTCCCCCTTTTAAAGTCATTCGTTAATAAAAATTCACTAAGTCTGTCGTACCAAGCTCTAGGAGCTTGTTTTAAACCATATATTGCCTTAGTGAGTTTATATACATGATTTGAAAACTTATGATGTTCAAAATTGGAAAGTTGCTCAACATAAACTTCTTCATTTAAAAATCCATTTAAAAATACACTCTTAACATCCATTTGATAGAGTTTAAAGCTTTTGAAACAAGTATATAATTTAGCCACGAGAGCAAAAGTTTCATCATAGTCTGTCCTTTTTTCTTGACTATAACCTTAAGCAACGAGTCTTGCCTTATTTTTAATGATATTTTCATGCTCATCTAACTTATTTCTAAACACCCATTTAGTTTCTATGATAGTATGGTCATTAGGTCTTGGAACTAAGGTCAATATCTCGTTTCTTTGGAATTGATTTAACTCCTTTTGCATTACTAGATACTAATCTTCATCATCTAATGTAATTTTTACTTTTGTAAGCTCTATTTGAGACACAAATGCAAGGTTTTGAACTTTCTTAAGATTTTGAGGTACTTTCCTAAATGCTCTCCTAGTTCTTATACCTTGAGAAGGATCACCAATGATTAATTCCTTAGGGTGATTTGATGCATACTTTCAAGTCCTTGGAAGTTTCCTAGGAGACTCCTTTACATGATCCTTAACAATCTCTTTATCTTTTCTTTTTGAGTTAACTTCCAACCACAACTCATTCAATTTATCTATTACTTTAATCTCTCTTGCCTTCTCTTTGGCAATCATTTTAGCTATCTCCGGATCAAACTCATCAAAAGTAATATGTATGGATTCTTTAACTATATGAGTCCTCTTATTGTACACTCTATATGCTTTGCTCTTAGTAAAGTAACCTATGAATATACCAACATTTAATTTTGGCTCAAATTTTTCAAGATTATCTTTGGTGTTCAAGATATAGCATGTGCAACCAAAGACTCTAAAGTACTTAATCTTCAGTTTTCTTTCCAAGGAATTTTCTAATCAACAACCTATTAAAGATGTAACAGGCCCTGTTATTCACTTTAACCTATAAATATTATCATAATTCATACTCACTGAGCATGGTTATACCCATCTCTTTAAGGTTTTATTCTTCCTCTCGGCTACCCCATTTTGTTAAAGTGTTCTAGATGCAAAAAAGTTGTGAGTGAAACCATGTTCATTACAAAAATTCTTAAACTCTTGATTCACAAACTCTCCTTCTTGATCACTTCTTATCTTCACTAATTTATACCCAAGTTCATTTTGAATTCTCTTAGAAAATCTTTCAAAGGTCTCAAATGCATCACTTTTTTTTTTTTAAGGAAGAATACCCAAGTAAATCTTATGTAGTTATCCACTAAGATATAAGCATAAAATTTGCCTCTTAGAGATGCAATTGGTCTAAACAAATCCATGTGATCGAGCTTTAAGGGTTTTGATGATGATACTACATTCTTAGGTTTAAAAGAGTTTTTCACTTGTTTACACATTTAATATGGTCCTACCCATTTGATATGGTCCACATGTTTTATTCTTGGTAAACTTGAGGTTGGATAGGTTATCTAGTATGTCATGCTTTGCTAATTTTCTAATGAGATCCATACTACAATGACCTAATCTACCATGCTACAACCAAGATTCATCACACACAACTTGTAAACATATGTTATTTATGACATCAACACTTTCTAACTCAATAACATACACATCACTTACCCTAGGAGCATGCAATACTTTCTCATTGACAGAGTTACTCACATCATATGCATTTTTCAGAAAAAACAACATCAAATCTATTGTCACACAACTGAGAGACACTCAGTAAATTATACTTCAAACCATCAACATAGAGCATATTATTAATAATAATTTTGTTGACCTCAATTGACCCAATCCCGAGCACCTTTCCTTGGCTGTTATCTCCAAAAATAACATCTTTTCCTTGTCTTTTTGTTAACCTTACAAATATTTTCTGGTCTCCGATCATATGTCTTGAGCATTTACTTTCTAATAACCATTTCTTGCTCCTTTGCTCCCTTTAACATGAGATTCCTGTGAAATATAATTAATTTATTTTTGGTACCCATTTAACTTTGAGTCCATAGATGTTAACCTTTGACTTAGGAACCTATGTTACTTTAGCAACACTATTTGATCTTAAAAATGAATCCTTGAGAACCCAAATCAATTTTGATCCTCTATAGGTATATTCTTAATAGGATAATTATTATTATAATGCCCTTTTCTAGAGTAATAGTGATATGTTACAAAAAAGCTTACTTGTCTAGATGATTTCACGAAATAATTTGAGTAAGTTTTTTGTTTAGCTTCTACCGATAACCAATCCCAACTTTATTAAAAACTAACCTTTGGCTACCTAATAATTTGTCTAGTGCTTCAGTTCTAGATGTAAACTTTGCTAACAATTTTCTCATGTCTTGAATTTTATTAGTCAAGCCTGTTCTCAGCTCTTAACATATTCATTTTATTTTCACACTTATATTCGTTCTTCTTATTTAGTTTACTGATTTTCAATTTCAATGACTCATTTTCATTTGCTAAGAGTGTGTTCATTTTCTTAATATCCTTATATTTCACACATAATTTTTCAAAATTAGTTTTAAGTTCTTTATATAACTCTATTAACTCATCGTACATTTCTTTATTTTCATCACTAGAGTAAGAATCATAGTATGATGAAGATTTAGGAGAGTTTACCTCGTTCTTAAGCTTTCCCATTAAACAAAAATTTGTTTGCTCATCTTCTGATAATGTGAGTGAGCTTTGATTACTGGTTGATTTATTCTAGGTGACTTTTATAGCTTTCTTCTTCCTTTTTCCTTTTTCTACTTCTTCTGAGGGCATTCTGGTCTTGTATGTCCTGACTTTTTGCACTCAGAGCAAATTAGTCCCTTTTTTTCTTTATTCTTTTTGTATTTCTTTGATTTTCATCTTTTTTGAACTCTCTTCTTCTCTAGCCTCTGCATCTCTGTCTAACTTTATTAAAAAATTTCTTAAATTTTTTTCCATCAGCATGATTTCTTTATTTTCTGACTTTTGGTTGCTCTCATCTTCTTTTGTATGCTTTATACTTTTCAATGCAACATTTCTTTTCTTTTGCTCTCTGTCATTTTCCTCATTGTGAATTGTCTCTATTTCATATGTCATTAATGATCTAAGCAATTCTTTCAAGGGTAAAATACTGAGTTCTTTGGCCTCTCATATGGTTGTTACCTTGGCTTTCTACAACCTTTTTAAACTTCTCAAAATTTTTGTGACTAAATCAGTATTGGAGTAAATCCTGCCTAAAGCTTTCAAACCATTAATAATGTTAGTGAATCGTGTATACATATCTTTAATGCTTTCATGTGGTTTCATCTTAAATAGCTAGTATCATGTACAAGCATACTAATCTTAGAGTCTTTGGCTTTATTGGTTCCCTCATGTGTAACCACTAACATGTCCCATATAGCTTTGGTCGTATCACACCCAGAGACCCCTGTTGTATTCTCCTCTATCTAATGTACAATAAAGAATGTTCATAGCTCTTCCATTTAACTGGAGTAGATTTTTTTCTTCTTAAGTCTATTCTCATTTGGGTTTGGGCTTTCTCTCTCTTGTATTCTCATCTACTATCATTGGTCGAGAATATCTATCCTTTATAATTATAATAATATCAAAATATAAAGTGTTAAGGTATATTTGTATATGTTTTTTTCCAGTATGTGTAATTTGTGCCATCAAAGAATGATGGTTTGTGTATGGATTGACCCTCAATGATTTGTGATAGAAGACTATTAGATGCCATAATGATCTATTTCTCTAAGCCTTTTAATCTTTAAATATTCAGAGGTAGGCTCTGATACTAATTGAAGTCCTAGAAATATATACCTAAAAGAGGGGTGAATTTAATGCAAATTTAATGGCTAATAAAACAACTTAACTAATAAGCATGGGAACGAAAGATAAATATTTAGGATGTAGTGATAATAATGATGAGAGAGAGATACACAATCAATTTTTATATTGGTTTAGTCTTTCAACCTACGTCTACTATTTTAAGATATAATCCACTCACACTGAGATATTACTAACATCTTAATTTATACGGGTCATAAGAAACTCAATATAATTTCTTTTTACGGGTAAAGGGCAACCACTACAATCTTACTTTATATTTGGATGAAGAGCAACCTAGGAAATTGATATAGAAGAAAATATAAATGCTCTCAATAGAGTAGTTTTTTAATAAGCTCTGTGTGATAACTTTCTCTCTCTAAAAAAATATAAAAGGAATAATTTTATTCAAGGAGAGTAATTGCGAAGAAATAAAAAGAGTTTGTAAAACCAATAAATTATTTTATTCTCGTACTGATTTTTTTGATAATCTCTTCTCTGATTTATTCTTCTACAACAATGGTTGATTTTATACTCTTGATTTATTATCTATAACAGCTTTTTGATTCTATCATTAATAAGAGCATTTAATATTGCAAACTAACCATTAGTTCTTAAAAATCGTAGAGCGTATCGATACTTTACTGAAGAGGTATTGATACTTTGTTTAGCTTCTCTACGTAATCTTTACGTTTTTGTTACATGTATCGATAAAATGCTTTAGGGCTATCAATACTTTTCTACAATTTGCTTCTGATATCTATGTTTTGACTATTTGTATTGATATATTGCCTTTTGTATCAATATTTGTTTCATCTATGACTTAGATGTATCGATGCACTTTGCTTGATCATATCGATATTTTGCTGAGGTGCTCTTTTAGTACCATCACTTCGTCATTTAGTATCGATACTTTCTCATGGGTATCAATACTGTCACCATTTTACCTTCGTTTTATCTTGACATCTCGATATCTTTGTACAAAGTATCGATACAATCAACATATCATCTTAGAGTTTTTCTCAAGTATCGATATTTTTGTCTGATATATCAATATTCATGCCTTCTCTAATACTTATAAACTTGCACTTAAAATCTTTCTCAAGTTTTTAACTTAGATGTGCAGTATTTTCTAATATAAAATTATATATTAAAAAAATTAAATCAACTTCAGATTAATTCGTTCAATAATTTAACCAATACTCAAAATAAATTAACTTATTATGCACAATTGGATTTATATAAATGACAATAATTTGTTCATCATCAAAAACAAATTAACATATCAATTCTAACATGATTTATTCAATAAAATGTTTTTATTATGCATATATTGCAAATCTATAAAAAAAAGATTTTTCAAAAGAAATTTAAAATTTTGGTTTCAAAATAGATTTTTGCTTGTTCGAAAGCTATTTTGTGATTTTCAAATTGGGCATATAAAAAGAGCAAAGAACTCCCTTCATGATTTCTTTATAAAGGAATTCTTATAAGAAAGAAGTGAGGTATTGAGAGATAGTAAGGTTCAAACACTTATACAAAAACAATGTTTGATAAGAAAAGTATAAAGGCTTCCAATAATGCAACGGTTACTTAGAAAGCCAAATTAGCTTCCCCTCTGGTCCTTAGTTATGGAAATATTTCGATAGCCATCATCAATACACAACCTTAGCAGAATTTTCATCCATCTCTTATACTCAAGTCGTAAACACTAAACCACCTACTCCAACTGGGTTATTACCTAGAAACTACTTGACTCATTTACTCTACCTTCATCTTCTATAAGAAAATCCAACTATATTACTAAACCCCATAAACAAATCGATTAATCTTAATGAAATTAAACAATTTATCTAAAGAATATTCTTTTCAGATTGTCAGTATATTGTTGATAATCCCAAACAAAAATAGGAAGTTTTATGAATTTATTTTTATTGATTCAAACTTTATAGAAATTATTCACCATTTCAATTCAAACAACCGTGATGAAATTACTTATTCAATTTGTAAAATCAAGAGAATCAAAACCCCTAGAGATTTTAAAACAATGTCCTTATAGACAAATGTTTCATTTTCTATCTTCTGTTACTCCAAATGATTTTAACTATATTGATTATTAAAATGCTTGGTTTATTCAATTTTCAGAATAATTATTCAATTTAAAAACTTTTAACCATTTCTAGTTTATTCAATTCATAGAATAATGCCTTAAAACCCTACCATTCTAGTTTTTAGAATGGTGGTTTTTTCTAGGTCCTGATTTAAAATATTATACAAAAGAAATTATTCCAACCTCTTTCCTTTATTATAAAAAATATACCAATATTTTCTATCAACTCTTTATTTCAGAAATTTATTTCTATATTGATTTTAGCATTTCATAGATCCTATTATAGAGTTATAAAACCCTTTTATCCAGACTATAATTTATCCTTACTGCGAGAATAAAAATTTAAGTGATAGGATAAATATGACCTTAATAAATGCTTTATTCTAGTTATTCAATAATGGCTTAAAGATAGCAAGAAATTCAAGAAGATTATTCAAGAAGTTTCACGAGAAGATAAAGTGACAAAGACACCTACTCTAATAATTCCACCTACTCCAGACAAGGTTCAATATTCTAGCTCATCGGTTGATTTTGGAAAGAAAAAATCCAAGAATAAAAGTTTAAAGAAATGATGAAAATGTTATCTTAGCAACTAGATAGCTCATTAGATAAACACAGTACTCAACCACTTAATAATGATGAAGACCCTTTTGGCGAGCCTATAGCGCAGGATCCATTTGAATTATAAAGACTAATTATTCAACTAGTCAACCATGATGGCTACTTGATATCCATTATTCAAAAAAGACAAGGTTACTTTCAGTGCACATGACTGACAAAAATTTTTTATCATTTAAGTTTCATTATTTAATTATAATAATTGTATTTTCCATTATTGTACTTAATCATTTTAAGTATAGTTAACTTTTGTAACTCTTTAAATAGAGTTTAGTTCGAGGTAGAAAGTAAAAGTCAAATTTAGGTTTAGTCTAGAGATGATTTCAGAAGCTTTGTAAAAATCTTCTCTTTTCCTGCTTACTATTTTATAAATAATTTTCAAATCTTTTTAATAAAATTAAAAAAGTCTCATTCAAATATTTAGTTCTTTATGAATTTAGAAATCAAATATCATATCAAAATTTTAATTCGATATATTAAACGTTTTGAAAGACATGTTCAATATTTTGAGGCACACTTTATCAATAACAAAAAATCTGCACTCAATCAGTATTTTCAAGAAACATTTGATATATTCAATAACCAATTATTAAAATATATTCAAGAAAGAGAGAACTTAATGCTTGGTTAAGTTATTTCATTTTTCAAAATAAAAATATTTTCTAAAGTTGCATAATTTTGATATTTTTTGTTGTATTATATGAACTCTGTTCTTAAAATATTAGCAATTCTTTCACGTTCTTTGTCCATTTTCCTTGTATTATATGAACTCTCTTCTTATGCAAATTTTTTGTTGTATACTTGTTCCCTCATCAAATGTAGGAAGCAACTCATCATCGTTATCATAAGGTTTAACTTCTAAATTTTGTCTCCAATGAACTTTAACGAAGTGATGTAGAACTATTGAAACAATGACAATTTGTACTTATTTTTTCAAAGAAAAACTATGCTTGCTACATAATATTCTGAATTAATCTTTTAAACTCCAAAAGTTCTCTCAATTGTACATCTTAAGGATGAGTATCTATGGTTAAATGTTTACTTTTTACTTTTTAACTTGTTGCCCACGTCGAAATCAGGAAGATGATATCATTCACCCTTGTAAGGATCCAGATAACGTTTAACTTGTAGATAATTAGCATTAACTAAATAGTATTTACCTGAAAGTGAAGAAAACTAATAACAAATAAAATAATAATTAAATTTCTTTAAACTTAAAGTTAAAACGTTAATTATTTATTAATCTCTAGCCTTTAGGCGGATCAGAAAATTTTAAATTTGGTTTTCTTAATGCCCCCAAGAATATGTGAGCATCATGAGCAGCACCTTCCCATCCTGCCCATGCAAATGTAAAACACATGTTAAAATCACATATGACCATAACATTTTGGTAGTGATGCTTTCCTACCGATGTATGATACTTGCCTATCTTGAGGCACTACAACTAGTACGCAAGTCCCATCAATTATTCCAACACAATCTTTAAAATATGGCCAAACCCGATTATTATCTTTAATCTTATTAGGAATACCCCAAAATTATGGATCATATGGTTTAATAATATCTACAGTCATAATAATACCTACAGCCATGCATACGACAATTTTACTTGAATGTTGAAGTCTTCCTTGTAATATTCTATTCCTCTTTCCATAACCTAAAGTGATGAGAAATATCACTAATGCCTCTTCTAATAGAATATTTAAATCTTTTTAAACTATAATAATCAATGAGGGTTGCCAACAATTCATTAAACATATGTTTTTCCATCCTAAATTGTTGTTGACACAACATCCATGATCCACTTACTCCCAGTATAAGATGAAGTCCTACAAGGCATTTTATTAATAAATTTAAGTCATTCAGAGACAACTAACCACTAACTGATAGAATTCATTCTCACTTTTATCCAGTAGAGGAATATGTATTGTCATTGTCACCGTTACTACTAGAGCTCTATCTGAAAAGAAAAATAATAACATTTTAATTTTATGGTGACTTCCAATATATATAAAAGTAATATTAAGACATGATCAAAAACAAGCATTTAGATAAATATTTCAAAACCATAACTAGCAGGGTAAAAATGTTAACTTAGTAAACAATGCATTACCATAGATGAATCAAAAGCATTAGATATACCAAAAAACACAAGCAAATTAATAAGAATAATCACAGAGGATGATCGATATAATTATTGTTGTAGTGTATAAATACTTTATGCAACTTCAATGGTTTGTAAAGGGATGTATGAAAAATCCTGCATAAGTTACGAAATATTGTTTACATATTTTAACACACAACTTAGTACTTGAACATCAAACTCACATCAACATATGAATTCCAACATGAGACTATTTTTTAACACACAATAGATGACATGTAAATCAAGTGTTGTTCTTGGCAATTGTAATATTATAGGACAGTATTAAGGTACAACTCATTTCTAAATCAATGTTATTAAGAGGACTATTATCATAAACTTAAAGACTACATGCACCAAAAAACATATTACTACCCAGATCATAAGAAAACAAGAATCAAAATATAATAAAGAAAACACTGAAGGAAGAGACAGAACCCAAAGCTACCAAAGTTGAATGCTGGTATCAAAACCTTAAAAGTTACCATATTTACAACAAATAAAAATCAACCTGAATATCAAACAGAAATAAAACGATTATCTTTGAATATCAAAATAAAAAAAAAAAATAAAAACATGTTTTGGAAAAAAAAAATAGAAACTAAAACTATCAAAGTTTATGCTATCAAAAATCTCAAAACCATGAAGCATGAACAGCAGATCAGATTCTAATGATTTGCTGCTCATATCATATGTATGTGAATTTTGTTCATATCATAGTATAGTGTAGCAAAATCGCATCAAACTAAAGCAGAAAAATTGCAGAAGCAGTAAAGTGCGCGGAAGACCCTAAATTGAATCAAAGCAGCTTCAATCTTGATAATTTTTAAGAAAAAACGGGAGACTTTTAATAGCACATTCAAAGTTATTAGAATTTTCAAATTTTGATATTGGAATTTGATCAGAAAATAAACCCATGACTCAAAACACACATGAAACCCACTGGCAAGCTAGATGAACAAGTGGACCATTATGTAGAAAATTTCTCAACTTCTTCATTTTTAAATTGAGCATAATCCTATAACTCAAAGGTTAGAAATAAAGTTATAAATTGTGTTCAGCACATCTCATAAATTATTTTAAAACAAACTCACGGCTTAGAAAATTACTTCTCTTAATAATAGCTTATGCATGATACTACAAAACACAGATACATAAACCACTTCGTACACTCAAAAACATGCAACAATCATTCATACTCAGATACTAACATTCCTAAACTAAAAACAATGCGATCAACAATTTAATTTCTTCCAACCAAAGTAAACAAAATTTTGATTTAGGAAATTTCCTCTTCTTGATTTCCATGCATCCTAGGTATCCTCGTGGCAATAAGGATAGAATTGCTTGAAAAATAGAAAATACCATTAGGAGAAAAGTTGGTTTCTCACTAAAAACCCTATGATGCTCAAGTTAGAGGTTTGCTTTTTCATAGAGAGAAACTAAAATCTGTGGCAAAAATGTTAATAATTTGGTAACGAAAAACTAGTTATAGTTTACTTGGAATTTTCACTTTTTGTTGTTTGGGTCTGTAACCGTTGTACACATGTCACACATCCATTGTTTCTCTCTGTAGGTTCAAGGATTGTGGACCCATTTTATGGGATGTAATTATAGTAGTAATGATCCCTATTTATCTGCATGTTTTAGATATTTGAACTCTTCAACTAGTCAAAGTAGTTGTCGTAAAATAGTCTCAAAAGGTTATTCACAACTGAAGGTACTCATAGCTCTCGAACCGAGATCTTTTGGTAAAGTATGAGCAATGAGGTTCCTTCGATCCCCTGAGATTCTCAAGGGCCTCAGGTTTCATGTGAGAATTAAGGCTGTAATTGGCATGGTAGGTCTCGGGTCTCAAATTAATGACATGAAAAGTCTTGGGCCCTGGAGTCACATATACATACCTTCTAGTCCATACAAAAGGTCTTGGTCTTGGGATGTGATCGATGTGAAAGAGAAGTCCCAGAACTTGATTGAAGACCTATATTCTTTAGGATCTCATGTTGCTTATTTTGGTCAACATTGGCCATTAATTTTGCATTTGGGGAGTTACCTTCTGGGTTTCTCTATTCTGTTGTATTTCTTCTCATGGTATATGTTCTTGTTATTGTCATTTTTGTCACTCTATTTGTGAGTTTACTAGCTTTTTATTTAATTCATCACAGATAACGCCAAATGTTAATAAAAAAAATTTCTTTCTCTTGATTCTTGTGCACCTCAAGTATCCTTGTGGCAATAAGGGTAGAATTACCTGAAAAATAGAAAATATGATTAGAAAAAATATTGGCTCCCCGATAAAAATCTTTTGATACTTAAGTTAATGTTTTGCTTTTACGTAGAGAGAAACTAAAATATGTAGCAAAAATAGTTGTAATTTGATAATGAAAAAGTTAGTTACAGTTTATCTGGAATTTTTTTCTTTTATTACATAGGTCTATAACTGTCTTATACATGATACACATCCATCATTGCTCTCTGTGGATTTAAGATTGTGCACCGATTTTATGGGATGTAATTGTAGTAGTAATGTCTCTATTTATTTGTACATTTTAGATATTTCATATAAATTCTTTAATTGAATTAAAGAAACTGTTATAAAATAGTCTCTGAAGCTCATTGATAATTGAAGGTACACGTAACTTTAAATCGAGATCTTTTAGTGATGTGTAGGCAATTAAGTTCCCCTAAATCCCCCCTCCCCACCCACCCCCACCACACACACACACACACAAGCTTCTCAAAGATCTGAGGTTCCGTAGGAGAGGTTGAGGAAGCAATTAGTGTTGTAGGTCTTGAGGTCTCAAACAACACGAAAAGTCTTCGGCCCCAGAGTCACATGTGCATTCCCTCCAATCCATACGAAAGGTCTTGGTCTCAGGAGCATATCTTGAGCCCAATTATAATGTAACCTGCCTCAGGAGCACTTCCCGAGTTGTTCAAAGATAGGTTTTGATAAGGTTACGATTATTGCCTGACAATTGGGACTGTACGGAACTCTAAGCCCATGTGATCTGAAAATCTCCCTAACAAAAATTATCAAAAAAATTCTCACATCAAATGAATTTATTTACCTTACTTCCAATCTCTTTTAACAACAATTCCTCATTAATTATCATCACCACACTATAAAGTCTCAAATCCCATATAACGGACAGCATAAATGAAAAAAATATCTGTCTACAAACCTAAATAATTTGATATTGATTGTAAAATAATGGAAATAGAAGAATCGTACATGTAATTAAAGAGCACAACAACGATGGGATGTTTTAAGATGGACCGTGTTTAAATGGAAAGAGCAAAAGGGGAGACATGAAAGATGGGATGATCGAAGTATTTTTGGTAAAATTGTAAAATTTTCAAAATTTGCTGGGGATATTTTAAGAATTACAAATGTTTATTTAAATCCGGCCCAAGCAATTAAATGCTAATTGATAAAAAGTATCAAATTAGTTGTTAAATTAAATGAAAAAAAGTGCTAATTAGATTTTAATAAGTACCTTTTGAAAAACTTGGTATTAATTAGCACTTATCAAGCGCTAATTAGTACTCCTAAACACACAATTATACTTAATTAAACTTTTTTTTGAAGAATTATTTAGGCTTTATTTTTCTAATGATATAAAATTTTTTGTTATACTATTCTTGTGGGCAAAAAAAATTTTGATCCTAGATTGTGTTTACTCAATCAATTCTAAAAT
Organism: Trichilia minutiflora; assembly: GCA_035590515.1. NCBI lineage: Eukaryota > Viridiplantae > Streptophyta > Magnoliopsida > Sapindales > Meliaceae > Trichilia > Trichilia minutiflora. The sequence continues at coordinate 16,973 of JAVXUL010085156.1, read as the reverse complement.
AAGCTTGCCAAGTAACGTTGCTCAATTTTGAGTTCAAGGAGTTAGACTCTCTCAATATATATAGAAATTTATTTTCGAATGGATTAGATTTTTTTAATATTAATCTATGAATTAAAAACTAATTGAAAAATTAAAGTGACTGATACATAATTATAATATTATTAATTAAAAATTACTTTAATTAAAAAATTATCATATTATAATATTTTAATTATTTTTTTTAAACTCGGGTGGGCTATAGCGCAGCCCAGCTCCCCACCCTTTGTCTCTAGTTGCAATTTTGTAAGGCTTCTTACAAAGATATGATATAATCCTTGAATGTGAGCCAGTACATCGGTGCTTTGTTTATTACCACTAGTGTAAACCTTTTATCATTACCGTAGAACTTAAATTCTTGACCTTTTCTGTCGTGCGTTCTCATAAAATTATAAAAAAAAAAAATCAAATATAATTGATTGTTTTTACTCGTCATAAATATTTGACACTTTCCAAAAAAATCAAATATAATTTAATTGTCATAAATATTTGACAGTTTTGAAAACTATCATAAATATTTGATAGTTTCTAAAATTGTCAAATAAGAATATTTGACATTGGCGTAATTGGTAGTGAAAAACTGTCAAATATACCTCTGTTTGACAATTTTTAACAATCAAATATGCCCTTATTTTCTTATTTTCATGTGGTTATTAACATTTCTGTTTAAAATATTATTAAATGTTATATCATCAAGGCTTAAATTAGTAAAATTTACTTGGAGCGATCGACATTATATTATTTACAATTGAAGATATAAAGGTGTTACATCCTTTATATCTTTATGCAAAGATCAATGACGTATTAATAAATAAAAAAAAAGCTTTCATTGGGTGTGAGACTACATCGAAATTCATACAGGTTACATTCAGATAGATGTAGATGCCGGCTTATTATAGGTCCCAACCTTATTTAATATATTTGATATCGATATGTTGTATCATATACTACTTAACAAATCCTAGATAAATAAGTACAGGCGGCTACGTATATTAACATATCACCAATGCGTCGATGTGAGATTAGGTCTCAAAGCCATTATAAATTTAATGAACTTTGTGTCTGTCTCTCAAATCTAGAGCTATTTGTTGAAGTATAATTCTATAATGTGAATTCCTTGTATTAGTTTAACTAATAATAAGCAAGAGGAGGAAGACAAGTCTCCTAAATATGCTTGGTCAATAAAAGCCTTTTTTTGTAACAAAAAGAAGAAAGATGACAACTTATAAGGCTATATAGAATAGACTTGACCTAATTAAGTGGATGGTCCTAATTCTAGTAGAAGAAATATTCTCATTTGTACTAATGTAAATATAGTAATCAATTCTAATATAATAAAAGCAAACAGTGATTCTTGCTTGCCGTACAAAACATGGTTATAACCTAAATGCATACAAGATGGGTATATAGCTATCATGGAAAGCTACAAAACTTTATTCTTGACATTGATCAAGTAGTTTATAAGAACAATTAGATGATCGCCTTTTAACCACAAGATGAAACTTTAAATTCAAATCGGCTATTGAAATAACTTCTTAAATTCTAATGGCAAGAGGAATTTGACCTCTAATTTTAATAATATATAATTATTTCTAAAAATTTTAATTATATGCAAAATAAACTTCAGTAATTTTTCTATACTTTTTATTTGTTTATAATAATATCTCAAACAAATAAATTGTAATAACTTATGCTATTATTTTTATTTAAAAATTAAAAATTTTTAGTTGTTATTTCTAATAGTATTCTAAGTCTATTTTATTATTAATCAATTTTTATACTAATTTGTCCCTTTCCGTCAATATCTTAAACTTAAATTTCTTTTTTCATATCATATATGTTAGATAGATTGATTATTAGAAAAAGGAAAACCTTATTAAGTGTTTGAAAAATAATTGAGAAATTTGTTATTGCTTTTGTGCAATCCAGCAATCTCATTTGAAAATCCAACAACTTAATAATTTAAATGTTGTTTTTAATTTTCTATATATAGACTAACTATTAATTTATAATTATATTATATATTATCTAATTCAATAGGGTTATTAAGAGATCTTATATGGACCTTAGAGATATTTATTGGATATGGGTTGTTAATGTGTAAAAGACCAATACAGCTCAATTAAGGTTTATATGATTTTAGTTGATTTAATATATAAAGAATATAATAGGGTTATGATCCTTAAGTTAAATTCTTACCATCATTTGTCTCGTCTTATTACAGAGCAAATTAATACAATGACAAATTCAAACTTGTAAGCATTCATTCCTAGACAATTCTAATGTTGCTAATTGAAAGATATTGAAACCCCCTAGGACTAACCTGACGGTGGAGGTCGAACCTGTGCAGACTTTGAGTCTCAGGTTCGATTCCTACCACAGGATTTTCTCTCTTAAAGCGCCAAAGACGTCAGGTCAGAGATTTTATCCTGTACTTGATACCACCGTATGTGGTCCCTGTGCACGTACCTTATGATTTATGACGGCTGTCAGGTGATTCATGAGATTCCATCCCTAGAGGTGCACCGGTCCCATGCTCAACTGAACGCCTCGGTGATGGCTGGGTGTAGGAGTTTCCCCTGTATACAAAAAAAAATGAGAGATATTGAAGTCTAAGAATGTGTTTCATCAAATATAGATTTCGATAAGTATTCTCTCCTTGTTTTCAATTTATGATTGATTGTCTAACAGTTTACATATGATCTTTTTGGTTATTTATAATTATTTGTATTAAGATTTAACAGATATAATAAGTGGTATCAAAGCCCATATGATTAAATTGTTAGATGTCCTTTTTTAATTAATTTTTCTACCATAAAAATTATTTAGGGTAAAAAATTTTATTCTTAGAAATATTGTTATAAATTGTTAAAGTTTTTTGCATTTCAGTTTATTTGTGACATATTTATTTAAGTATTAAGATTGATTACAGATTTAGGATTATAAAGGTGGATTTGGGGGGTGCAAATTGTTTCATAAGTTTAAGGAATGATTTTGTCACATACGAAGAAGACATAGAAACTCTAAATTACCCTAATTTCCAATCATGTCTTTGATTGGCAAATTTCAAATGATTCTTAGTATGTAAAATTTTATTTGAGTCCTTATACGCAAAATTTCATTTGAATCTTCATATGTAAAATATTATTTAGTCCAAACATCAAATTTTTGTGGAATTTGGTTCTAAAATTTAAATTTTAGCACATATACAAGGTGAACTCAACATCTAGTAAGTGAACCATAAGTAAACCATAATGAAAACATTAAGAATATATGTTATCCTACTATATCTAAATTCAAGTTTTGGTATAATATTTTTATGGATATCTAATATTCTAAAATAAAATGATTGAAACAATATTTTACCTAAGTAGTCTCTCTTATGAAATTAATTTATTTTTAAAACATGAAGATAGTTGTGGGTATATAAGTTTATGTGGATATTAACCAACCTAAAGGAAGAGTAATATTTGGTCGAATTACATGCACATCTATGATAATAAATATGTGACAATTATTACATATTTCACGTGACTAATAAATCGCTGCAAAAAAAGGTTTATTGTTTGACAGAATTTATTATCAATATTTGATTATTATACCAAGAGTACCATTTATAGTTGATATTTTTTTCCAAAGATAAATATCAATGTTGTGCTAGGTATCTTGTTTTAGGACATACTATTATTTGAATTTATTTATTATGTTTTGTTATGAATAAAAATTTAGAGTTTAATGTTTGTTGTCTTGTTCTCTAATTAGTTAATGTTTTTGCTTCTTTAATATCTGAAAATATTAATTTAATTCTAGTGTTGAATGGCACAAATTTCAAGATTTAAAAATAGAATGTTATGATTGTTCTTGGTTGCATGAATCTGGACTTTGTACTACAAACAGAATGACCCCTATCTCTCACAAATAAAAGTTTCATAGAGGATAAAAAGGACTTTAAGTAATGGGACATTCTAATTGCATGAGTCTTATGAGTATGAAATGTGCCATTTCAGAAACTTTTAGGGGTACTATATCCGATGAAGATGATGCAAACAAGTTTCTTGGGGAACTGAAAAAGTATTTTGCTAAGAGCAAAAAGACTGAAACAAGTATTGTCTAAACTTATTTTAATGAGATATAAAGGAAAGAGAAACATAACGGAGTATATCATGAAAATGTCTCTCGTTGCTTCATAATTAAATACACTAAAGTTTGAATTGTTTGAGGCTTACTCCTACATCTTGTTCTCATTTTTTTCTTGTAAAATACAACCAATTTAAGGTGAGTTACAACACTTAAATAGAGATATGGTCTCTTAATAAGTTTATTTCTCATTGTGTGTAAGAAGAGAAAAGACCAAAGTTAGAGTAGCCAGAAAGTGTTTACCTAGCAACATTATCTAAGAACAAAAAGAGGAAAAGAGAGAACAGAGTTACGATTAAGATACCACAAAAGAAAGGGTAAAAGAAATAGGATTCAGAATTTAGTTGTTACTTCTACAAAACGAGTGGATATATGAAGAAAGAATATCCTAAATTTGCCACTTAACATGTTAAGAGAGATAAACTTTTTACTTTGGTTTGTTTTGAAGTTAATTTACTTCTGTACCTAAATACACTTGGTAAATAGATTTTGGTATTACTACTCATATAAGTATGTCTCTGTAGGATTATCTGATGAGTAAACAGCCAAATGATGATGTAAGATACATTTTTATGGGAGATGGTAAATCAATTGTAGTTGAAGTTATAGGGACCTTTAGGTTATTATTAAAGATTAGTTCTTATTTAGATTTGGAAGAGACTTTTATTGTATTGTCATTTAGACGAAATTTGGTTTCTATTTCGATTTTAGATAAATCTGGTTATTGTCATTCATTTGAAATCATTGATATTTTTTAAGAAACAAATCTAAACAATCAAAATAATGTTGATTAATTCTTCATCCAAACTTAAGAAGTTATTATTAAAAATAAACTCAACAATTTCAAGAACAAATGTCATTAAGAAGATCTATTAAAGAAGGAGAAGTGCAATTTCAAATGATTATATTTTCTTTCTTTAAGAATATGAGAAAGATATAAGACTGATAAAAGATGATCCAATCACCTTTCGTCAAGTCATATAGATTTCTAATTTTCAAAAGTGGATTGTTATAATAAATGATGAGATAAAGTATCAGAAAGATAATGTTGATGCCAAAAAACGTCCGACGACTTTCGTATACCAAATAACGAAAATCTCCGATGAGTTTCTTATACCAAATAAGGAGTAGCTCATGGTGGAGGAGCGGCGTTTGGTATTTATGGCTGGACTTGGGTGGCTCCCAAGTTGTCTACGTACCCTCCTTCTTCCCTCTTTTCTCCTTCCTCTTCTTCTTCCTTTCCCTTTCCCTGATTTTCTCTCTCTTCTGGTTTTTCTTCTTCTTCTTCATTTTTTTTTCTCTTTTTTTTTGGGTGGGGTATCAAGTCACACGTAGTTTTTATGGGGGAAAGAGATGATGATTTTATAGGAGAGATGGTGATATTACAGGCTAGGGTGGTAGGGTCGTAGGGTGGCAGTCCCAAAGAGCTATAGGGTGGCTGTCATTAAATGAGTAGAGACCACATTGTTGACTTAGTAAGCAGTATACTATACAAGCCTCAAATCACCACCAACAGATAATAATGTTTGAGATTTAGTCGAATTGCCCCATGGTATGAAACATATTGATTCAAAATGTAATACTGAGAGATATAAGGTTTGTCTTATTGCAAATAGCTTTACTCAAAAGAAAGGCATTAATTATAAAAAAAATTTCTCTTCAATTTTATCGAGGGACTCTTTTAGAATTATAATGATACTTGTGGCTCATTTGACCTTGAGCTATATCAAATGGATTTGAAGACTACATTTCTTAATAGTGATATTAACAAAATGATTTATATGGTGTAACTAAAAATTTTTGTGTCAAACAATTTAAAGAAAATGGTTTGCAAGCTTCCTATCAATGGTATCATAAATTTCATCAAGTAATTATCTCGTTTGTGTTTGAGATTAATCTAGTTGGTGATTATGTATACTATAAGTTTTATGGGAGTAAATTTATTTTTTTGATATTACTTGTAAGCTACGATATAGGTTTATTACACGAAATTAAGATATTTCTGATAAAGAATTTTGAAATGAAAAATCTTAGTAATGCCTCTTTCATATTAGGTATACAAATGTACTGAGATCGCTCTCACGATATCATTGGGTTATCATAAAAAAGGCTATATCGATAAGATTCATAGTAAATTTGGTATGAAAGAATGACAATTATGAAATATCTTTATTACTAAAGAAGATAAATTTATTCTTAATCAATGCCTCAAAAATGAGATTAAGGGGAATAAGATACAAAAAATTCCTTATACATTAATAATATGGAGTTTAATGTATGCTCAAATATATACGTATCTAGATATAACGTACATTGTTAAGATGTTATGTTAAGATGTTAAGTAGATATTTGAGTAATCTTAGAATGGATTATTGGAGCTAAGGTCTAAAATCATTTCTTTAAAATTTATTTAATTTCTCTTACGTTATTAGAACCCAATTTTTAGCATATAATGCATTTTCAAATTCTATTAGGCTCTATTTTAACTTAAAAAATAAATGATTTTTGAATCATATTATTTTTATGTTTTCGAACTATTTTATTTTTATACTTTCAAATTAATTTAACAGTTTTGAAGGACGCATAAAGTTTTACCAACTTTTCAATAAGTTAATTTTGGATCAAAATTAACTTATTTATAATCAATATTGTTGTTATCCAATATTTAAAGTAAAGTAAAGTATCTAAATTATAATTTATATATTTAAAAGAATAAAATTTTAAAAGTTATTATAAAAATTTGAATTTTATACAAATGAATGAAACTTAACGAATTTAAATAACTTATTTTCATAAATTAAATTATGCAGCTGCAAATACAGTTTTCCCGTCAAAATTTGAAGATATTGTAAGTTTTTTTGAATTTAACAAGCGAAAGGTGGCTTTTAAAAGAATAGTTTTTGATTTACTTTAAAAAGCTCTCTTTTACCGTGATTAATTTTAAAAATAATTTTCAAAATCTGATCATTTTCATAAATTTATCCATCGGACATCCCATCAAGCAAATGATCTTCGTGAGGCGGTCTCTCGATCGCTTCATTCCGCGCCACGTGGCAATTCTTCACTCTCACCCGCTTTTTTGTTTTTTCCTTTAATAGTACATGAATATTGATCAAAGCAACAATAATTTGATCAAAAGAATTTGATCAAAAACTGTCCACTATAAAAAGCAACAAGAAGTTCCCTTTCTACTTCACCGCTCGCTCTTGCTATTGCTCTCAAGGACCCGAGAAGATTTTGCGAAGTTCAATTTAGGTAATTATCATCAGCGAATCCATTTAATATTCGATTAAATTTTCTCGGAATCTTTGTTTTTACATCTCGAATGATTGTTTTCTGTACAAGTTTTATTGATCTAATAATATTTTCGAGAATTTTAGGGTTTCAGGAAAAAATTTCGCACTGTTCGATTGTCGTCTTTCCCCGTTCCGCTCGGCCGCTCGGCCGTCAACCATTCACTTGCCTAGGTTAGTTGTATTTGAAATTTTCCTCTATCTATTTACTTTTTTCATTTTCATTTTTCACTGGTTCAAGAACGGTTTCATTTTAAGTTTTTTTTTTATCTCATTTAGATCAATGATCATTATACATGATTAATTTGTCATAAACTGTTATGTTACTCGGTAGAAACTGTTTCTGAAACTCTTTACGTATGTTTATTGCTACCAGGGCGAGGAAACGCAGTATGTAGATGCTTTTGTCATTTTCTTGATGCATCGTGTGACCTAATTTGTGAATGTTTCTTTCTGTGTATTTTGGTAACAGGTTATATATTAATATATGATGATAACCTAAGAAGCCAAAGGGTGCCAGATTGTGAGTAATCCTAGAAGTTTTGCCTCATTAATTTCATCTGTTCAGAGCCTCAAGATGTCTAGTGGATCAGTGAGAAGGGTCTCGCGTCATGATATACAAGTGGTGAGATGTCGAGTTTGAATTTAACTGTTGATGAAGAATTATAGATTTTTAACTTTTGGATTGTAACTTTTTTTTCTTTTTTTAGATTGAGCTTATATGTAAAACTCATTATGTTACATGAAAATGGTTGGTTAGGAAATTTTTTCTGTATAAAACGAAGGAAAGAGAATGGTGTTAAACCAAGGGCTGTTGCCATTCAGGTGTAAAATAAATTACATAATGAGAAGAAAACTGAAAACAGCAGATCGCACTCACAGATAAGGTGCCAAGAGATAATAATAAGAAAACTAAAAACAGTAGGTTGCACCTGCAGATAAGGGGTGAAGAAGAGCCTTTATAACAAAGTCTGGTTTGCTCTATCTGAGGCTAGGCAGCCTAGTCCTTTCAAGGACTTTGCTCTATTGATTTATGGGGAGTCTGTAGTGTGTTCCATATTGGTGATTATAAGGTTGAATGTTGCTCATTTGGAACCTTTTATATGCGAAGAATGGAGATTTCTTAGTTATAACGGAGGAGAACGAGGCCTGGGCTGTTGAGGTTGGTCTTGAGTCAATTACCATAACCATCTAAAAATTTTCATAGTTAATAAGCATTCTGTGGAGCAAATTTTAAGAGTTGTGCCTCTGAAATATGCTATCAACTTCATCCAATAAAAATGTTATCTGCTTAATCTTTTTGTATTGCTAAATTGCATCACATATTTTCTTGTTAATAATGTTGTAGAGTTATTGTTACCAGTTTATTGTTATTATTATTGCTTTTAACGAAGATTTGGTTTATTGATGCCTAATATCAGGTGCAAAATCTTATAGAACGATGCCTTCAGTTATATATGAACCAGAAGGAAGTTGTGGAAACTCTACTGGCTCAGGCAAAAATAGAACCTGGTTTTACAGAACTGGGTAATTGATCAATTCCATCTTTTCTAGTTCCTAATCTCCATTTTTTATGTGATTTAAGATGAATGATATGAGTATAATTTCTTCACCTTTAGTATACTTTTGTTCACTCTGAATTTGTTTAAGTTTGTTTCTGTTTTGGTTGTTGTGGTTTCAATGAAAGGACATAGATGACATGCGATGTTCATTATCTGTTCAAGTTTGAATTTTGATGTCATTAACGATTGAATACTACTTTTTGCCTTCCAGTTTTCTCTTTCTTTCTGGGGATTAATCTTTTTGTACCTTTGATTTACCATTCTTTTCAAGTACCATGCCTTTGTAATCATAGCATTGTTTTGTTAGCAATTGTGGATTTAGTAGTTTCTTGTCATAATCACCAGACCTTTGAGATAACAATTTTCTCATCGGTTTCTAAACTTCTATTTTTTCTGGTTGTTAGATTGCATCTTTATTCTTAGTTCGTGTTTCCCAATAAAGGGTTGAATATTTGAGTGATTGACTATATGTTATCGGCCTCTGAAGGTTTATGTTTTCTAAATACAGAGTAAAGAGATTGAAACTAATTGATGGTCCATTGTACTCTATTAAAGCTTAAATACTAAGGACTCAGCCATTACTTTCAATCTTAAGTTACTAGGTAACATGATAGCTTAACATAGCATGAAAGCAAGTTAACCTTACAATCTTGTGTTCAAATCCTCTCAAATGCTTATTTTATTGACTAACTAAAATTATATTTGACACAGAGCAAGGTGGGACCCCTGTATTTGATACTTAGATTTATTTGACTAGTCTGTTAAATGAGTCTAGCCGTGCACATGGGAGTGTTAAATAATACATGCTATTGGTTTGGCTGTTAGCTCAAGGTTAAGATTTTAGGCCAAGTGGTAACTTAATTGTTTCTATAATTTTTTATAGTTCCCTTGATCTTTCATTATTATTGGGCTAAATTATTTACGAACGGACTTTTTCCCTTAGCACTTTCTATGGAAAGACTAAAAAAATTCATTTTGAGTTACTATGTCTAACACTTTATCTGTTGCCTCAAAGTCCAAAATTCCACACAAGCATCTTCTATTTGTAGTTGGATGATCATCTATGTTACTTGTGAATCTGAAATTAGAAGTTGGCTTAAAGTATCAAAGGCTGTTACTTGAGCCTGTTGAAAGTGTTGTAGTGTGATTGCTATATGAGATAGTGTATGCATCTCTACTCTGTAGATAATATGAAAACATCTCCACGGTCTATGTTGACAATTTTTATATTGCAGAATCCTATGAAAGTGAAATGTGCATTTATTATTTTTTTACTATCCAATCCGCCCCGTCCATCCCAAACACAAACATATTGAACTAATACTCATCCCAAAGATGGTGTGAGGGGTATTTGATTCCTATTTCTCTTACTCATTGCAACAGGCTTAATGAACTGGGCCCTTAGAGACAATGAAATGGTCATTATCTAAAAGGGCCTACCCTAGAAAAAACTGTTGCAGCATGATGATTTATGTATCAGATGATTGTATGTTTGGATTTCTAATGTGTTAATCCATTTCCTTGAACTGCCCAAATGTCTAGAAAGTGTATCAATCTAATGGTAAGTATTCATTTCCTATACATAGATGGCTCCTTATGAAGTTAATAATGGGAGAGCTTTGTGAATATTGAGAAGAGCACTAAGTAATACTGGAAATTAAAGTTAGATTGCATCTGGAGATGAGATAACATCTCCTTGGTGCTCAAGTTGGATACAATAGATTTTGTAAAAATTATTGGAATTGCTGGGGGCTTGGAAGAGACAGTAGGTTTACTTACTTGTACTGGCCGATTTCTTGATCAAATTTTTTAACTACCGTTTGGAGTTTGAGCTTCATGTTTACGTTTATTACTCTGTTTTTAGGATTTTTTGACATTTTTAATTCATTGTTCCTATGGTAAATAGTTATGCTACACGGTGGTAGATACTATCATAGAAAAAATTTCTGCTGATTATGGGCTACTGGTTGAAATCGGTAATTTTAGCCCTACTGCTTAATGTTTTGGTTTTATTGGCTTACGATTTTGAACATGGTACATTTTGATGGTCATTATCATGTTCACCAAATGCCTGAATATGTCCACCCTCTGAGTCCACAATCATAGACTCTTAACATACTGGCTTATCAGTTTATGATTAGGTAGATCAAACCTGTAAAGCTATTGGGTTCAATGCTTCTTTGACTATGGATTCTGAATAGATCATTTGTAGTGTTGAGGATGTCTGTTTACTTTTCTGCTGCAGTTGGAAAAGTCGCATTGAAATTTTGTGTTTGTCATCATTTGATATAAATTTGCAGCTCTATTCACAAATTTCAAAATTTTTTGCTCTCCAGTTTGGCAAAAGCTTGAAGAAGAGAATCGGGATTTCTTCAAGGCTTATTATTTGAGATTGATGGTGAAGCACCAAATTATTGAATTTAATAAGCTTCTTGAGCAACAGGTCCGATTGATGCGTCAAATTCCTCCAACAGGAGTTGCATCCATACCTACTTCTAATGGTTCTCATATCCCATCATGTAAGATTGCTTTCTGGCACATGTTTATTGTGGCTGATTCATCATGGGCATGCTTTGAATTAGCAGGAACATGCATTTTTGAAGTGGACCAACTTGGAGGCCTTGGCATTTTAGATTCATTTTTTAAATGGGTTGATATACTATTATTTTCAAACTTTATTTCACTAAAATGACATCCTCAATATACAGTAACCCTAACCACAGTCCTTCTCACCCCATCTGATGTCATGTTTTTTGGCAGTGCATCAGAACACGGCATGCTATCCTTCAGAGCATACTGGGCCCCCTTTGAAGCCAGAAAACATGCACCATCCAATTGGTTCTGGTTTACCTAATACATTCCCTAATGGAGGATCATCATTACACCCTAGTTTGCACTCTGCTGTTGAAATGTCTTCCCAAGTGGGCAGAATTGATGCTCCACCAAACATGCTTTCAGCTCAGAACTCACATGTGGGTCTGCTACCAGGGATGAATGGGGGAATGATCAAGCAAGAAGTTGGATATTCAGGAAGTTCTCCTTACATGTTTGGTGCTGATGGCAATGTCATGGAAGCTCGTCCATCAATTGCAGATGCATCTGTTGCTGCTTTCAGTAGCCTTGAGTCCACCTCCCAAGGTCTAAATGAAGCACTTCTGGATGCAGACACTTCATTTGGATTCTTAGGGCAGATTCCTCGAAATTTCAGCCTATCAGATTTGACAGCCGACTTTTCGCAGAGTTCAGGTTTGTTGTCTGAATTTGTTGGTTATCATTTCTAATTGAATTGGATACACCAATCAATAGTTGGACTTCTGCTCAAGAAGCCATTTTTTTGGAGCATTAGTTACTGATTTTGTGGATATTGTAATAGAACTGAATATCACTTATATTCACAGATATACTAGAGAGTTATCCGAGGTCACCATTTCTAACAATAGATACTGAGAACTTCCTGGATTCTCGTGAAAGAGAACAACAGGGTAAGTTTCCCTCTCCTCTAAACCCACCTTGCTAATTATCCCCCCTCTCTTTTTATTACACAACATTGCGAAGAGGGTACATGATTTTGGGTCTTTCCTTTCTAGCAGATAATAAAAGATTGGACACCATATCAGAAAGCTTGAGTTATGAGGATTTTCCAAGTGAATAACAGTTCATAAAAATTGGTATGTCTCTGCTTTTCCCTCTTAAATGACTTTCTTTAGGTACTATTGGTTTGTTGAGGCTTAATAGTTTCTTTACAGCTGAGCTATACATACAATTTTTCAGTTCATTTTTAAGCTGTATGCTGGTAGAATATCATTGACTAATATGACATTTGTCTTGGGATCTTGAATAACCCGAGATTTGACATACAGTTGTTCAGACTGATTTTCTGTAGTTGCATGATGTTTTAGCTATGGTATGAACAGAGAATATGACTAGTGAATAAATATGGTAGATCTCTATATATTTATTTATTAGAAAATAAAATAATTAACCGTTGAAAAAATTGTGCCTAAGAGTTATCTTCCGGGCTGCAAATTAATATTCATTTATTTGTTTTTTTAATTTTTTTTCCAATACCTCTGTTTAAGCAGATGAAGTTGAAAAAAGAACCATCGCATTCCTGTTGGCATATTGTTGCACTTTTGTACTATTATGCACTTTTAGTGCAGGTCAAGTTCCTGTTAGCGGATTGTTGCACTTATGTACACTTATGCAATTTTAGTGCAGGTTCAACTTTTAGATATCTAGAGCAGAAGGCCTTTGTATATAAGCAAACATTCAATAGCTGAAGAAGTTTCAGAGCTGAAAGGTGAAGACAATATCATTGTGTAGTGGAGAGAATTGACAAGAATTCTTGTGAAAATAGTAACTGCTTAATAATTTTACTCGTGGGTAATGTGGTTTTGTTTGTGTTTGTTCATAATGACAAAGTTGTTAGGTGATGATGAGGATCCCGTGGTGTCGATAACACTGTTTCAGTTTCAGGTTTGTGTCTTAGGAACAAAGGTTGATATTTTGGTAGTGTTTTAACAGTTTCCTTTACATGAAAACCTTAGATAGAACGGTCCCAATGAAACTATTCAATAATAGTATGATGTGTGGTAAATTCTCTTTCGTTATAATTCTCGCTGTCATGATTGGTGAGCGTGTTACATTGCCAGGGTTTGTTCTTACAGTTCTGATTTCTTTTTCTTTTATTTTTGTGTGGGATTATTTTAGAAAGCTGATTTTATTTTATTTTTTTTGTTTTCTTTTTCTATTTTTGGTTTACGTTGACCCACGGTTTATTTGTATATTATTGTATTTTGCAAGGAGTATTCACTTGTAAGCTGTAAGTAGTATCTATGATATATTATAAAGTATATATTTTTGTAAATACATTTAAAGTAAAAGAATTTTTTTTTATAAATTTTCCTTTTATGATAATTTGGAAACATTTTTTTTTTTGGTCAATTTATTAAACTTCGATAATAGTATGTCATTTTTCATTTATACAAGTAAAATCAAATTTATACTTATTATTATTTGTTTTATCATCATTTTTTTAGTAGTCTACACAATCCAAATTGAGATTCTCTTCGGCAGCACCTGCATTAAAGAAAAACACGAATAAAGTTTTAAATTGAAACAAATATTTTATTAATTAAAATTGAAGAAAAAGTATTACATCACCAAGCTATGTAGCTCCAAAAACATATAAAAAAAACCCACAAAATTAAAATTGTTCCAAGATACGTGTCGATCTTGGGCTGGGACATTGTATCCGTTTGACAATTGTTTTTCTTGATTTCGTTCCTTATATTGCGCGAAAACTCTTATCAAAAATATTATAAATTCCTTTTTGTATCCTTGTGTAATTTATGCCTCTTCCAATCCCAGATTCAATTGTTCTTCTTTCATGAATTATTGTAAAATTTAGTAAAATATTATTTTGTTTTAAAATATCGAATAAAGGAAGAAAAATATCTATAAATACAATTATTTACCTATTTAAGGGTAAGTTGCTCTTTTTTTTGCTTTTTATTAATAATTCGATATTTCTTCTTTCTTTTTATTTTTTTAATAAAAATGCCCTACTTTAAATCGGGCCAACGCCGAAAACATATAAAAAAGAAGAAAGAAGAATATATATAAATATAATAATTTACCTATTTAAGGATTAATAATTCGACATTTGTTTTCTTTATAAAAATACCCAATACAACATATTGGGTATTTTTATTTAAATAAATTAAAAATATCAAAATATTAAGTAAAAAATAAAATGAAAATAATAATTTCTCCATCTATAAATGACAAAGAAAAAGAACATACATTTATATTATGCTAATGAACAAATAAAATAAAATGAAATAAAACTTGAGTTTACTATCGGTTCCAAGTCAATGCGTGTTTTCTAGAATAATCATTCGGCCAAAGCGCTTGGATTATAAAATTTTGTGAGAGTTGTTGATCGCCTAAACGCATTGGTCTGGTAGTTAAGTTGTAAAGAGCAATAACCGTTAGGCCAGTGCAAGGTCAGTCAATAATGATCAAATGGCTCAATTGTGTAAACAGAAAAACCAGGCAAGCGCAATTGTGGAGAGGAACATGAAATTATGTGAATATAAAAATGAAGAAGAAGAAAGGAACATGAGATTCTTTGAAATTTGTGAATGATTTACAGAATAGTATTGAGAGAGACATAATTGTTGTGATTTTTTTTAATAGTTGAAGTTGATAGATGTGCGTATGAAACATCATCCAAAAATGCTATGATTTTTGAAATTTCATCACTATATATATTATTACTAAATTTACAATATTCAAGAGAAAATATAGCGCATACATTCCATGTGCATCTGTTGATACGACACCGTTCTCACTCCTCCCACCCACAAAGAGAACTACTACTGACCTACCTACGCAATAATATCCTATACATTTGACATTTCTTGGCATCTCCTCCACCTTTTTCTTTGGCACCGTCACCGTTAACAAGTCATGATCCATCGAATATTTTATTTTCTCTAAGTTAGCATTCTCATGCTAACGGAACCGGCCCCTAACGAAGCGTCCACGTGGCATTTCAACGTCATGCCATTTGTCGTTATTCTCCTCCTCTACGTTCTTCTCGTTCTCTTCCCCCTGTTGTTTACTCTTCGTGACCTATAATCTGGACAATGCTGCCTTCTTCTACGTCTACTTTCCACACACCCGTGGGTATAAAACAAGGCTTGGACATTGGTTCTTGCAAATTTAAACAAAAATGAGAGTGGGGAACCGATCTTAGCAATTTCGTTTGTTTTCATGAGTGGAGTTCAGAGAGAATATGAATAGAAAGAGCGAACTACTAGATGAGAATTTGATAGGATCCAAATTGAATATTTGGAAAGTTTTGATGATTTTTGTAATCTTACAAAAGTAAAATTTATAATAGTTAGAAAAATAATTTTAAAGAAAAATTAATATCTTTTCGTTAGAAATATTACTCAAAGATACAGAATTTCAAGTTAAAATAAATTTAAATAATGCTTTATTTTCATATACAAAATTTAAAAATAAAATACACGTTATAATAATATTAGAAAGATACAAACAAATGTTTTCATGAGAATAAATAGCATGATGCTATAAAATTATATTATTTATACAATAATATTTAGATATATATTTTTATACATTTTTTTATGAAATTGATATGATGATAGGATAAAATTATATTATTGTTATATTTTTAACATAATTTTTTAAATTTTAATAATATAACATATATATAAATAATAATTATTTAATATTATCATATTAATTTATATAAATTTTTTTATAAATATTTTTAATTTTTATTTTGAGTTTATATAAAAAGTTATAAATATCAATTTTTAAGAAATTGTATTTTTAAAAAGTTTATATTTTTTTGATAATAAGCCTTTTATATCTTCTTTAAATTTTAAAAGAAAAAAATTATCTACTGTAAATGATGGAAGATTTAGGTGGAACGAAAGAGAAGGGATAATGTATAAAATATAACCCGGTATGTAGTGGTGTCTAACAGGCTTGAATCGACGGATTCGGGCTGGGCCGGACCGGTTCGTTTTATGAAACTGGAATCGGATCGGACTGGAAGCTTAAACGATCCGGGTCGGTCCGGTTCGACGGTTCCAGTTTCATGGAATTGGACCAGAATCGGAAGTAGAACAGTAACGGGTCGGGCCTATTTGTCAGACAGTTTTGGCTCCGATTTTGATCCGGTTCGGTTCCGGTCTAGTTCCGATTTTATTAATTTTTTAGTTTAAAAAAATATTTAAATTAAAAAATTTTTAAAAAAAAATTGACCTGGGTTGAACTGGCAGTCCAGGCCAGTTCAACCCGTCGGTTTAACCAGGTGCCAAACAGATGGATTTCGGGCCCGTTACGGTCCGGTTTCTCGGTTCCGAAATTTTGAAACCTGACCGGACCGTTTATATTGGCCCAA
>JAVXUL010085046.1:0-24113 GCA_035590515.1 Trichilia minutiflora | reverse complement strand
TCAAAAACTAGAAATATGCATAAATAGAGAGAGTTAATCATACTTTGAAGTGTAAAATGATAAATTTAATCTTAATAAACATACACTTTTATGTACTCATCAGAAATCCTAAAGCTCTGTCTTCCCAAAAAGTTCAAAATACTGTAGTTGCCCCCTTACATTGGAAAATTTGATCCCTCCTTACACCTGGACACGTTTTGGGGGATGATACTGATCCAGGGACTGACTGATCAGCAAATATGTTGCCCCTTTCCATTAACATTGGAAGGATTTACTGGACATTGGTATAAGAGTTTGTCGCTAGCCTGCATTGGTAATTTCATCCAGTTGGTAATGGCCTTCAAAAATGAGTTTTGGGGAACTATAACAACGAGTTACAATCTGTACGCTTTGCTGTCAGTACGTCAGGAGCCTAGAGAGACACTAAAAAGTTTTATAAGGAGGTATCATGAGGAAGTCATGGAGTTGGGTGCATACCACCACCCTCTGGCGTTGAAAAGTTTGAAGAGGGATCTAAGGATGGAAAGGGCTTGGTACGCCATCCACTGATGAACCTATGAGACAGCCCGAAGCGAGCTGCTTGATGAAATTGAGATGAAAGGATAGATACTCCTAAGGTTGAAGGAGGAAGGTCGGGCCACCTCGACTAGAAGGAAATAGCACCCGAGTGCTCAACGAAGGGAAAAAGGGGACCATTATGGAAACCCCATACTCGACAGGAGAGATGGGGGCCAGGGAAGGCCTCTCCGCAAAATAAAAAGGGATGAGAAGCCTCCCAAATTCTAGTAGGGAAGAGATCACCCGAGAGGGTGGCTCAAGTAGCCACCCGTAACTTTACACCTTTTAGAGCCCCTTTTTCTGAAGTGTACAAGGATGCTTAGTATAGAGGATTGCTGGCACCCCAACCCTGAAATATGAAGGTCAAAGTACCTAAGAAGAATAGGGGAAAGTTTGGTGAATATAATGGCGAGAGGGTTACACTACAGATCAATGTGATGACCTGCGAGCCCAGATTGAGGTACTTATCAAAAATAACTACCTCACCCATTATATTGTAGACTATTAGCGGAATACCCCGGGTACGGGATGGCACCCTGAGGAAGATAGGTCCCCAAGACCTAACCAAGGTATCCTGGTCATCTTAGGAGGACCTACCCTGGCAGGACAGTCCAATAAGGGGCGTAAGAATTATACGTGCAACTTTATGCCCAGTCATCTGTCGAATACGCATATGATGAACGTACATGCCGATAAAAAGAGAAGGATTGCTACTATCCCTATTATTTTTATTGATGAAGATGAAGTTAGAGTCCATTACCTGCATAAAGACGCATTAGTA
This sequence comes from Trichilia minutiflora, assembly GCA_035590515.1. Classification (NCBI taxonomy): domain Eukaryota; kingdom Viridiplantae; phylum Streptophyta; class Magnoliopsida; order Sapindales; family Meliaceae; genus Trichilia; species Trichilia minutiflora. Next base: position 22,774 of record JAVXUL010085046.1, on the reverse strand, counting down.
GTGGCCTTGGGGATAGCATCCAAACAAGTCAGTCGGATCTTGATCAACATGAGAAGTTCAACAGACATCATCTTCAAGGATACCCTGGACTCCATGGGTATAGAGAAACTAGAGTTGTCTTAGGCTGACTCAGCTCTATACAAATTTGGGGATTCTTGCATTGTTCCCCTAGGATCAGTACAGTTGTCGGTGACTATAGGCGACAAACCCTATCAATGAACTGCCATGATGTACTTTCAGATAGTAGTTCTAAAGATCCCATACTCTGTTATCCTAGGGAGACCTTTCCTCTGAAATACCAAAGCGGTGGAAAGCGTACACTACCTGAAGTTGAAGTTCTAAGCTAGAGATGGAATCGGAATTGTCAGAGGGAATCAAAGGGAAGCGAGATCCTACTTCATTACCTCTACTCAAAAAACATACTGTATCCAGGGAGAGCCTTTGGAGATAACTACCGGGGAGCAAGGGAGACAAGTCACTGCAGATATTGAGATGACTGACGTACAAGCGGCATCTTCCTCCCCTGATGATGCTACAAAAGTAGGCATACCCCGAGGTCCAATTTTAGAACCAATAAAGATCTTAGAGAATGTGACGATTAATGGGCAGCACCCAAACAAAATAATCCGGATGGGTAGTCAGCTAACCCCTGACCTAAAGCAGGCTACGATTACAACCTTAGAGCGAAATAAGGATGTATTCGCTTGCAGTCATGAAGATATGCCAGGGATAGATATAGATATTATGACCTACTGCTTGGCCATTAATCCTGTCCACAGGCCAGTTCGGTAGAAGAGGAGAGTCTTTAACACAGAGAGGCAGAAAGTCATCCAGACGGAGGTAGATAAACTGCTCAAGACAGGGTTTATCAGAGAAATCAAGTACCCTGATTGGCGGATGTGCATAGATTTCATCGACCTCAATAAATTCTGTCTTAAGGACAGTTTTTCCCTGCCTCGGATTGACCAATTGATAGACTCCACTATCGAGCATGAATTATTGAGCTTTATGGATGCCTTCTCGGGATACAATCAGATACCTATGCATATTCCTGACTAAGACAAGATAACTTTCATTACAGATCAGGGGTTGTATTATTACAAGGTAATGCCCTTCGGGTTAAAGAACGCTGAGACCACTTTCCAGAGGATTGTAAACAAAGTGTTCAAGCCATTGATTGGAAGTTCCATGGAGGTTTATGTGGATGATATAATTGTAAAATCGAGGATCAAGGTCGAGGATCATGCTCTCTATTTAGAGCAAGCCTTCTCCCTTCTCAGAGAATACAACCTGAGGCTTAACCCTGAGAAGTGTGCATTTGGAGTCGGGTCCAAAAAGTTTTTGGGCTATATGATCAGCGAATGAGGGATTGAGGCTAATCCGACGAAGGTTTGAGCCATAATGGACCTTAGAGCCCCCAGGATCTTGAAGGAGCTACAGAACCTAACTAGAAGGTTAGCGGCCCTCAATCATTTTATCTCTAAATTTACTGAAAGTGTTTTCCTTTTTTCAGGGCCATGAGGAAAGGCAAGGGTATGAAATGGGACAAAGAGTGTGAAAACTCATTTTAGCAACTCAAGGTTTACTTAACCTCAGTCTCGCATCTAGTTAGCCCTTTGTCGGAAGAGACACTGTACCTCTATTTCGCAGTCAGCCAGCACGCCATCAATTCAGTGCTGGTAAGGGAAGATCATTAGAAAATATAAAGGCCAATCTATTACACTAGTAAGGTATTGTTGGATACCAAGACCCGATATGAAGAAGCTGAGAAGCTGGCTCTAGCCCTCATCGTAGTAGCCAAAAAATTACGTCCCTACTTTCAGGCTCATAAAATAACGGTGCTCACTGACCAACCACTCAGATAGATTCTTCATTGATCTGACCTATCAAAAAATCTGATCAAGTGGTCGATAGAGCTTAGTGAGTTTGACATTAAATTCCAATCACGCAAAGCTATCAAGGGACAGGCACTGGTAGACTTCGTGGCTGAGCATACAACTGAGAAAGTCTTGACAGTTTCACATCAGGATGTAAATCAACCAGACGTCATGGGAGCAGATCAGCCAGATCTCAGAAGCCCTCATTTATGGCATCTATGCATCGATGGGTCAGCATGCATTAGTGGAGGTTGAGCAGGCGTCATCCTAGTCTGCCTCGAAGGATTTATTTATACTCTTAGATTTTCCTTTCCTGTTATTAATAACAAGCAGAATAAGAAGCTTTATTGGCAGGACTAAGAACAACATTAGAAATCGGGGTACGTATTCTCACAGCGAGTAGCAACTCCCAACTTTTGGTAAACTATATGAACGGTACCTACAAGGCTCGGGAGGAGAACATAAAGGATTACCTTTCAAGGGCCCAAGAGTTGATTAGCCGATTCACTAAGGTGGAACTGAGAAGAATTCCCTGATCTGAGAATCTCCGGGCTGACGTATTATTAAAGCTTGTCTCGGCACTCACAGGAGATATTCTAAAAATGATCCCTGTGGAGACCTTGGATCATAAAAGCATTAGTCAGTCGGATGATGACCAGGGAAGGATCGCCCACCTAGATGGACCCTATCTAGGGATATATAGAGGAAGGGCTATTGCCTCCCGACAAGAACGAGGCTCTCAGGATCAAGAGGAAAGCCGCTAGGTTCACTGTGATAAATGGTGTTCTCTATAAATGGGGAATTAGCACTCCCTACCTAAGGTGCCTCGCACCATCAGAAGCGAAGGAAGTGTTAGAAGCGCTGCACCATGGATTCTGTTGGAATCACAATGGTAGCAAGAACCTGGCCTTTTGAGTACTAAGACAAGGATACTTCTGGCCTACCATGAGACAGGACACCTACGACTTGGTTCGTCGGTGTCATACTTGTCAAGTCCATGGCAATGTCCCGAGATAGCCTCCCAAGAATCTGACAACCCTGCTCAGCCTCTGGCCATTTGCCCAGTGAGGACTTAATCTGATAGGACCTTTCCTGACTGCTAAAGCTTAGGCGAAGTATGCCATTGTGGCTATTGATTACTTCACGAAGTGGGTGAAAGCAAAACCCATGTCCAAGATCACAGAAAGAAACAAGATTGCCTTCATTCAGAAAAATATCTTTTACAAACATGGCATCCCTAGTGTGCAGATCGCTGATAATGGGAAGCAATTTGATAATAGAGGATTGGAAGATTTTTGCTAGAATTGGAACATTGACCTCAAGCTCACCTCTCCTGCCCACTCCAAAGCAAATGAACAAGTGGAAGCTACTAACAAAATAATCAAGAAGTTATTAAAGAAAAATCTGGGAGAGAGGAAGGGAGCCTAGTCAGACGAGTTTTCAAAAATCTTCTAGGCGTATAGGACAACGACAAAACTACCATAGGAGAAATACTTTACCTGTTGGCCTATGGATTTGAGGCAGTCATCCCAATTGAGATGGACATCCCCAATTTTCGCACACTCTATTTTGATAAAGAAGGGAACCAGCAAGCCATGCATCTGGAGCTCAATTTATGCGAAGAAATCAAAGATCGTGCTCTAATGCACATGACTACCTATCAACAAAGAATCTTCTGCACTTACAATTGAAAGTTAAAACCTTGATCCTTAAGAAAAAGAGATCTTATTCTCAGAAGGGTCATTCTGAATACAAGGGTGGCAGTTGAGGGATCTTTAGGTACTAACTAGAAAGATCCCTATCAAGTGATTAGGGCAGTCAGGCCAAGGACATACAAATTAGCAAGGCCAAACCCCAGTATCCTGAATAAGTCATAGAATACTAAGATGCTAAAAAAGTACTACCCCTGAGATAAGTCTCTCCTTAGGATGCTTCATTTGTAATGTATTCCAAACACTATCTATAATAATAAAATTATTGTATTTCACTTACAAGTGAAGAAGTATTGTACAATATCTCTTTTAATTTAAGTTTTTGACCTGCATCATGCTGTATAAGCCCTTGTATCGTGTTAGACAGACCGAGAGCCTAAGACCTGGCACAGGATCAAGCATCTTAAGCCCTGATCCACATCCGCCTCTACTCCTAATGTTACAATTGGCCTTTGAGTCTTGAAATTCCTTAACACTGGTTTGAGTCCTTAACCCGTGTCATGCCATATAAGCTCCCACACCGTATTAGACAGATTAAGAGCTTAAGACCTGGCAGGAGACCGGGCATCCTAAGTTCTGACTTACGCCCATCTTTACTCCTAGTGTTACGGCTGGTCTTTGAGCCCTAAAATCCCTTAACATTGGTTTGAGTCCTTGACCCGCATCAAGATGTATAAGCCTTCACACCGTGTTAGGCAGATTAAGAACTTAAGATTTGGTACGGGATCGGGCGTCCTAAGCCCTGACCTGCATCCACCTTTACTCCTAGTATTACAGTTGGCCTTTGAGCTCTAAAAGTACTCTAACACTAGTTTGAATCTTTGACCCACATCAGGTCGTATAAGCCTCCGCACCATGTTAAGCAGACTGAGAGCCTAAGACCTAGCACGGGATCAGGCATCCTAAACCCTGACCCGCATCCATTTCTACTCTTAGTGTTACAATTGGCCTTTGAGCCCTAAAATCTCCTAACACTAATTTAAGTCCTTGACCCGCGTCAGGCTGTATAAGCCTCCGTATCATGTCGAACAAATTGAGAGCCTAAGACTTGACACGGGACTGGGCGTCCTAAGACCTGACCTACGTCCGCCTTTACTCCTAGTGTTACGGTTGGCTTTTGAACCCTAAAAATCCCTTAACACTAGTTTAAGTCTATGACCTGCATCAGGCCATATAAGCCCCGTATTGTGTCAGGCAGACTGATAGCCTAAGATCTGGCATGAGGTCGGGTGTCTTAAGCCCTGACCTGCGTCCATTTTAACTCCTACTGTTGCAGTTGGCCTTTGAGCCCTAAAATTCTCCTAACACTAGTTCGAGTTCTCGATCTGTGTCAGGCCGTATAAGCCCCTGCACCATGTCAGACAGACTAAGAGCTTAAGATCTGGCATGGGACTGGGCATCCTAAGCCTTGACCCATGTCACATTTTTACTCTAGTGTTACGTTTGGCTTCTAAGGACTAAAATCGCCTAACACTAGTCTTAGTCTCTAAACTATGTTAGGCAGTATAAGTTCCTTCGTCGTAACAGGCATCTTGAGAGTTTAAGACTTGCATGGGGTTCGGCATCCTAAGCCCTGGCCCGCATCGATGTTATCTTTTAGTGTTGAAGTTGAAATCCCTTAACATTAGTTAAGTCCCAAGGATGGCACTAATCAGGAACCTTTTCCTGACTTTTCTCCTAAATAGATTCTGAGCGTGCCCAATCTTCCTTGGACCACCAGCTGTATCCTAACTGAAAGGTGTCTTACTAATTCATAGTGATTTATTTCATAAGTACACAGTCCAAAGGGAATTTATGCATGGCCATAATTAAAGCAAACAAGTGGGAATGAAATAAAATTTTATTCATTCACCTCGAGTATACAAGTACAAAAGTGTTAGTATACATTTACTCTTGGATGGCTAGCTACAAAATGATTATATAGTTACAACAAATACTGGGGGACTGGTCAGGGATACTTAAAGGAGAGGTCTTCCTCTTCTTCATCGGAGAAAATCTCCACGGGAGGATCTTGATCGCCTGTCGTTTGCCCTTGATGACCTTGTGCTCCGATTGCCTCAGAGGAGGGGTCTTTAATTGATCAACCCTAGTCACTCCTCCCCTCTTCCTCATTTGTAGCCGGGTCGACATTTGACTCTGTGGTCCCTAGAGGAGCATCTAGAGCACGTGAAGTTGAAGCCCCTGCAATCTCCTGACCTAGTTGTCTGAACAGCCACCTGAGATCCAAGTCAGGGTATTCTTGAAGAAAGAGATGGCTCATCAAGTCCAGGCCATCATTTATCCCTTGGTCATACTGAGACTCCAACTGACTTAGGACCTCTTTCTTCTCCTTTTTTTGCGCTTTCAGGGACCCCTACGCTTCTTTTAACTACTTCTTCAAAGAGTTACACTCTTCCGATAGCGTATTGCACTCATCAGTGCTGAAGATCAGCTGCTCCTTCAGGCATTCCTCATCTAACTTAAGCAACCTATAGAGGTCAGACAATTGATTATGCTTGCCCATGAGACTCCTCCTCTCCTCTTCAAGACAGTCGTTATCTATTAATAGTGCTAGGGCCTCGATAAACGAGAGCTTAGAGGTCAAGCTTTGTCTCTCTTCAGCTCACTAAGACCTTTCGCCCTCTAAAGTAGAGACCCGACCTCTAATTTGGCCTTCTCTTGATTCGCCTCTTGATGAATGGCATTCAATTTTTTCTGGGCCCGCTTCTCCAGTTTCTTGACCGTTTTGAATGCTTACTCCCTGACTTTTATTGCATTTTGGAAATCTTCTATGAAAAAATCTAGCAGAAATGCGTTCTGTATAAAGAGGACCAGATAAGTTAGTATCTTAGGAAGAAAATGGAATGATCCTTATTAGATACAAAAGACTAGGGGCGTTAGAACTTACTCTGTGAGCGTACATGCTCAAACTACCCAGGACTTGTATTGGAGATGCGTCGGATATAGATTCGGTTTTCTGGGGAGTGATCACCTCTCTCGCCCCGTTTGACAATTGAATGAGGTAACCAAAATGCTCCCTCTTACCCTCAGCCAAATCCTCCCACTGAAGCTCATCTTGCTCTGCATCCCTATCCTTTGGGGGAGGTACATCATCTGTATTCTTGTCAACTGGGTTGATATTTTTCTGGCCCTGACCTCCATTATTGTTTGCATTTATCTCGAGGGTTTGGTCCCGATTTCCCACTCCTTCCCAACCAGGCGAATCCCTTGACTCTACCCAGGAGCTTCTTGCGCCTCTGATCCCATCGCCGAGAATACTGAAGCGTTCTTATCTCGATTGGGGACCCTCGTCTGTGTACTTACTGGGGGGGAGGAGGGTAGGGATGGTCAATTCTCCTTTTTATCCTTCTCTTAGCCTGGTCATTGACCATAGGTCTTTTGCCTTTATCTCTGGTCTGAGGAGGATCACCCCCCCCCATGGATGCCTTTCTTTTTCCTCCTCATTTTGCTCCTAAATCGATATGTCTATCTCCTTCGAGCGCTCAGTTTTCTTACCTCCCTTCTTGGGAGCCTTTTTAGGATCCCCCTTTACAGGCCCTTTTCCCTTGTCTCTAAAGGCCTTGGTCTGGGCTTCGGTGGCCCGGGCTGCTTTGGATCCCCTCTCAAAAAGCAGCTCCTTCAAGATGTCATCCATCCTTTACTTTCTGTCCAACGAGGATTTTTCTGTCTTACCAACTGCAAGTGATCCAAGATCCTGGTCAGAAATGACTTTTCAAAAATTTGTAAAAGTCGATAAGAAGAAAAACTTACCCTCACTCACAGTGACCCTGGCTTTTGAGAGCTTAGTCCTTATTGTGGCCTGAGGTATTAGCTGCGAATTTACTAGGCTCTCCCTGCTCAAAAGGTGTCTGACATCTGTGGTAGCCAGACTTAGCAATAATCTTGCCACGTTAGTCGAGATGTCAGGCTGATCTCTTCCCACCTCTGTATTAAAAGACTGGTCAGTAATATACTTTGCTGAAGTAAGGTAATCAACGAAGGGTCTAGATATTTGAGGTGATACCTGTCTCCTCGAAGGTGGAAAGTATTGGGCCCTGAGGCAGTCCAGTCCAATACCCGCTGGCAATAAACTAGCAGTCCTTCCAGTTTTTATTGGATGAAGGGTTCCCCTTAATCTTCATCTGGTACCCTTGACGAATTTATAAATAGTACCACCCCGGGTATTGGCTGACACTCTTCCTGAGCATGTAGAGGTGTAGTACCTTGTCGGGAGTAGGGACAGGCAGTTTTGGTCTGGCTTTTGGGACGAATAGGCCGCTCAAGATTCTCCAGTTGTTCAAAGTGAGATGGTACGGGGGGATCCCAAAAGCTTCGAAGATCTTGACAAAGTATCGTTGCAGAGGGAGTCAAGCCCCGGTTAGTAGGTGCTCCTCAGGAGCCAGGACACTCGAGACCTTAAGGTTTCTCGGTACCCTGAGTTACACGTGGTCAGGAATGGCAAACAACTTCCTATAAGAGTAGAGGTCCACCTCAGTGATTGTGGAGGGGTACCGGTCAACCTCATTTGGGTCCCTCACCCTCGTATGCTCAGAAGCCCCTCTGTCTTCCTCACCCTCTTCATAATCAAACAGGGGGTCCTGTACAGACTCTATCCTTTATCGGGCAACATCCAATGGATTCCCTCGTTTGTCCATTTTTCAATCTTCAACTTACACAGAAAACTCACCATAGAAACTCAAATCCTCATAAGAAACAGAAAAAAGACCCTAAAAATCACATTCTTGGAAAAATTTTGACCTACACTCCCAAAATCACTCGAGCCATTATACGAAACAGGAGCATCAACCTCCTCTCCAAAGCGAAGTTTCACAGAAAGGTTTTAGAAATATCAAAAATCTAAAGTCATACTTTTATGAAGTTACAAAAATGAAATGAGAAGCAAAGCTTGCAAGGATAATGAAGAGAATGTGATTTTTGATAGATAAAAATGAAGGAAAGGGAGAGATAGAATCGATTTTTATACTAATAAGAACCCTAAATCTCAACCGTTGGTTTCTATGGTCAGGGAATCGCCATGTGTCCAAACCCCATAAGTGACTTCACTGCTTGAGGGTGATCTGACCCATAGCCACTAATGGCCTGACATGTAGACCCTGGTAATTTGATTTTAATGATTGTAGAATTCGAAGCGGTGATAGCTCATAGACTGATGGACTTTCGAGATGACAGTTGGACAGTCCGCATTTAATGGAGGGGATTATTGAAGAGTAAGGACAAGATAGGTTATTAAGAATTATCAATGCACGGGCATATTGACTGGGATACTTCTAGCCCCCTGATAGCCTTCCGCCTCCCTCAGATTCCCAAGAAGCCAGAGCTCTCGAAGATGGACTGACCACTGAGACTTACCCAGTCAGAAAAATAGTTCTGATGAGAGCCCTTCGAGTCTCACATCAGAAACTGGGGGACTGGATGTTTGGGTAAAAATTCGGATGACACATGAAGGACTCCCAGGTAGACGTCTGTCACTTTCGATCCTCATAATAGTATCACCTGATCATCCGCGTCTCAAGAGCTCTGACTCCCCACTACCCAGGCTCCCTGACTCATACCTCTCAGGAGCCCTGACTGCCTACCACCCAGGCTCTCTAATTCATGCCTCTCATGAACCTTGACTGCCCACTATCCAAGCTTCCTGACCAATGTCTCCCAGGATTCCTGATTACCCGTTTCTCAAGATTCTCGACTGCCTCCTTTCGAACTACTATCTCTTGCCCCTTCTAAAATTTTGTCAACCTCTCGGAAAAGCCTGACCACATCTCAGCCCTTGGAGATCACCAAAAATGAGAATGATTAATGATCAAGGACCTTGCAGTAAGAAGCGTCGCCCTGATGAATTTTAGATATCTGTCTGATCTCCCACTAAATCTCAGAAAGTTTGATAGTAGCAGGCTTGATGGACGTCATGTCTCTTAAATAAAAAGTGACTGGCACACTGTCTCAAGACAGAGCATCCCATCATTCCCATTCTCTGATGCCAAGTCATTTCACTCACATCTCAAGGGCCCTATATAAAGAGGCAAAATCAACAGTAAAGGGGTTCAAATTCATTTTCTTCTATCTTACATTTTACTTAAGCTTCCATTTTCTCTTTTTCTTTCATCGAAATTCTTTACTCTACCTTTTACATTTTCGCTGACTTAGGCATCGAAGTTTCTCCATCGGGACTCCTACCCGGCGTTACTCCTAGCGTGTTATTGTCTTGCAGGGACTTTGAGGTGAAGCCCTGCACTTGAGGATCCGACCATCAGCTCTCTTCGACGTGGATCCGGTGACGTAACAACCACATTCATATTCACACCTCAACATTTGTTTTTAGAGAACTTTTGCTTGAATAATAAAAATTTGTCTCAAATTCTAGGGTTTTCATAATTTAGTTTAGTGAATTTCAAGATTCAATTTGATTACTTTATCAATCCCTCATTTTCATTACATCAATTTGGTATCAGAGCCAAGTTATCATTGTCAAACCTTGACCCAACATATACTCAAAATTGATGTTTTTCTTTTTATTGGAAATGAATAACTAGTATAAATATTTTCTCAAAATCTCTAGTGGACTTTAGTCTATACATTTGTAAGTCGAGTATAAAAATTACCTGAGAAACCTAGAACTTGCATGTTATCACCATTGTCTAAGTTCCTTAATCAAACTAGGTAAACCTGAAATCGAAACTGTGAGGGAATGAGTATACAACAGTATACTCTGTATATTGATAAATACATCATTTAGATACTAGAAACAAAATATCTCAGAAAAGTATAATACTGAAAGATATTATTAATAAAATATATCAAATCCATTTCCATTCCATTTGTATCATCTCTCAATATAGACCACTACTCGATATATGTTTATCGACAGGATTTATCTCTGGATCTATTATTGATGGTATACTGTAATTACAACCAATTGTACCACCTTGGGTTATTTTATTGTACGCTCAAATAAATGTATAATTTCAAGAAAAGTTATTCATGTACTTCAATCTTTATGAAACCAGGGATTATCAGTAGTACTGTCATCGATTTGATCATATGATAAATGGTATGAAAATAAGAATCATAAATAATAATTATCCATCTAAGCACCCAGTAGGCCTGGACCTTCAAGGACTGATACTCATGTCTATTGCAAAAATAATAGATTATTCAATATCATACTATCATACCCATAATCATGTGATCTACACCCAATTATCATTAAACATAAGCAAATAAATAGAAGATCAACTCCTTGAGTTTTTCGAATCTTAATCTCACTTTTAGTGTGAATATACCATACTCTACAAACTAATTGATCATATAGGTCCTTATTCATAGGTTGTTAGATTTTCTCTACCTATTTAGACTGTAGGATAATTCTTAACTGGTATAGGTAACTACCCTCAATCTATTGGGTTCAATCCTCTATCTTTCTTAACTGTAGGAATAATTTTACAAATCATTTTTATAATTTCTCAACAAATAAAGTCGAAATCACCATCATCATTACACTAGGGTGAACTCAAAAACATCTATACACGAGACTAGAGTTATTCCTCTCAACATATATCATTGGCACAATAGACCATTGCAATCGTCTTATCACACCTCCCTAGCACACACATGGCCATCCCAGCCTGATATTAATAATTCTAAATATTGATCTTCAGTTTTAACCATAGAAAGATCCTTATTACCACAACCAATTATGTATCATCATAATCACTTTATAATAATGAAAATCAGATCTAATATAATAATTTTATAATCGACCTCCAAGCCTAGATCATATAAATTATGTTGTAAAACCATTTAAATCTCATATACCATACAAGCAACTCTTCTCATTTCGAGAAGAAATTATTTTCAAGTATAAAATCTCAAATAAAAGTATACCCTGCTTTGTGGTCTACTAGATTTTCCTCTATGGGATAATCTTTATCGTATAGAGCTATTAAAATCATATTCCCTATGGTCTATTGGATTTTTCTTTATGGAACAGTTCTCATCTCGTAGAACTATTAAGATCATATGCACTTTGTGTTAGTGTATACCCTAGAAACCATTCGTGTTGTCGGTTTCAGGGCTATTGATCTTGTATAACTTTTATATTTATTAATGAAAGAAGTAGCTCTTTATTTATATACGTTTGTTGCTTTTTTTATTTTTTATGCCATAGAAATATCATGGAAGTGGTGGAAAATAATTTCTCCCCATAGAAACCAATATGGAACCAAACTTCCCTAAATGGCATAATCGCGCCATGCCAGACCTATATTATGACATATCATTGATAAAGGTAATAAAGTAGTCAAATCCTCTTCTAGCTCTGGTACTAAACGGTCCACATACATCAGTATGTATGAGTTCTGATAGCTCCTTTGTTTTCTCACCTTTACCTTTAAAAGGAGATTTGGTCATCTTACCCTAAAGATATGATTCATAAGTTGGTAAGGATTCGAAACTCAGTGAACTCAAAAGTCTACTTATACTAAGTTAAATCAATCTTCTGTCTCCAATATGATCTAATTTATGATACCATAAATATTTAAAATTTGTCTGACCATGAAATCTTTTATTGATTTTTCACTAATAATAATAACAAAAATCTAATGAAACTTTTGAATTCTGTTTAGGGAGTATGGGATTTAAATTAAATAATGAGAGCTAATAAGATTTAGTATCTATTAATAACTTTTAAAATATTTAATTATTATAATTCAAAATTATTTGAATTTGTATAAATCAAATTTGTTGATTAATATATGGTACAAGATCATTAATAAGTTTTTTTTTATTTCTTTTCAGTGTCTCATATATTGTGATATACTGATACGATTTGATCACATCATCAAATCGTTTATTCCAATTGCGAGAAGCTTGCTTCAATCCATATATGGATCGATGCAGCTTGCATACCTTATTAATATCTGTAATGGATATAAAACCAACTGGTTGTTATATATAGATATTTTTCTCAAGATATCCATTGAAGAATGTAATTTTCACATCCATTTGCTAGATCTCTAAATTATGGTATGCTGCAATGACTAGTATGATACGGATGGGTTTAATCATAGTCACGGGTTAAAAGGTCTTCTCATAATTTAACCCTTATTTTTTAGTATACCCCTTTGCAACTAGCCGTACTTTGTAGGTCTTGACCTCATCATCATTACCAATTTTCCTCTTGAAGATCCACTTACAACCAATAGGAATAATTCCTTCTAGTGGATTAACAAGTGTCCAGACTTGTTTAGTGTACATGGATTCCATCTCAGAATCCATAGCCTCTAGTCATCTACTTCCTTATCTAGGATACCTTCTTCATAACTCTTAGGATCATCAGGATGATCATCTTCTTCCACTAGGTAAGAGTCAAACTCTTACTCATCTAGGAGACCATATCACTTTAGAGTTTGTGATCCTCTAGAAGATTTTCTAAGTGGAATTTGAATTGGAACTAAAGTTTGTTGACTGGATAATTCAGCCTCAGTATCATCAGATGGAGCTTCTAAAGACCCTTCTTTAAGCTCAATTAATCTACTTATACCACCTTCTATCAAGAACTCTTCTTCTAAGAAGTGTGTATCTCTACTGATTAAAATATTGATCAGCGTATTTTGAAATTCCCTCTATGGGATAATTCTTATCTCATAGACCTGTTAAGATCATATGCCATATAGTTTATTAAAATTTTTCTCTGTGGGATAATTCTTACCATGTAGAGCTATTTAAATCATATGCCCTATGGTTTATTAGATTTTTCTCTATAGGATAATCTTCACCTTGTAGAGCTTATATTTAATAGTATGCTAAATGTCTTTATCTCGAATACTCGGTACTTTATTAGATTTCTAAATATTAGACAATCCTCACCTCGTCAAGTATTACATCAATACTGGCTCATACAGTCAAAAATAAAAGAAATGGTTCCATAGTCCCAAAAAATAAATAAAATCGTGGCACACAAGGTTAATTAATCAGTAACAATGGCTCATAAGGTCAATATCAGAGAAACATGGCATATAAGACCAAATAATAAAATCACGGCAACTAAGGCCAATATAAGAAATCATAGCTCTCAAGATCAAAATAACAACATTGGAACACAAGGCCAAAACAACAACATTGGCATGCAAGGCCAAAATCAATAAATATTATATTATAAAATATTAACACTCAAGCCATCAAACCTATTCAAATCATACCGCAAATCAACCATTATCTAATAGACCTCTAACCTGAAGCGTATACAAAATTAATAAATCGTAATCATTGTTTATGTCTACTACAAACAAGGGATCATCCTGGTCATCACACAATAATTATAACCATTATCTCCTCATTATGACTAGATCATAGTTTATAATATCCTAAGGTATAAAATATAAGTTTTTTGATAACAACTTTATAAATAATAAAACAAGAAAGCATAGAGGAGATAAGGGCATATACACTACTACGTAGGGAGGATGTACACTCCTTATAATTTTTTCAATTAACTCCTCAAGCTTTCACTCTAGTATCCGATGCCTATAAATACATATCGATATTCACATTAATAATTAATCTCAAATAATCATAATTATTTTCATATGCCATAAATAGTTTACTAACCCTGATCCTTGAGTCACCACTCAATCACCAACATATTTTTATTTCAGGATAACTTTATAACCAAGCATCAGTTTTAGGTGTTCTATATACCATTGTGAAGCTAAGATATAAGGATATAACTTTAATGAAGAATACTTATCTAAATTTAGAATGTATCAATGCAGAAAATTCAATAAAATTGGATGTCTTACACTCGTATCTCAGTCTACGCACCTTTACAAAAATTATTATAACTTTTTAAATACTTAATAAAATCTGTTCAGATTTAAACCATCTTAAAATGTACATCTAGGGATTCAATTTAACACCAATCATTCTAGAAATGGATATTTGAGATAAAATTTATGGACCCTAAAATTAGTCCTATGAACACTGCTATTTTTGCACTCATTTATCATATTCTCAATTATCTCCCTTCAAACTCACCCCCTTACAATTTCTTAATCTAAAATTAATCCTGAATAAACTTTTATTACTATATAAACATCTTATTCTTACTCATTACATCAATATTATACTTAGTTCTTCATAACCTTAATGAATCGTAGAAATCCATTTACATAATTTATGCATATATATATATATATATATATATATATATATATAAAATCAAAATCAAGTCATACTTAAAAGCTTATCTAATACTTTAATGAAGTCTTAGAAGAACATAATCTCCACTCTTGATAGAAAATCTCAAGTTTGTCAAAACCTCATCAAAATTTTGAGTATTGTTCTAATGACTTTTCTTGTAGCGTGTGATCAGCATCCGATTTCTCTCATCGACATGAGTCTGATAGTTAAATGACACTTTATTCTGACATGTATGTGAGAATTTATGATCAAAACTCTCTTTCTCTCTCTACTTTCTCTTTATTATATTTTCTCTTTAAAGAACAAAAAGACAAAATAGAGGAAAAATAGTCTATCTCTTACCCTTGGCCTCTATTTATAAAGCCTTATACATTTATAAAATTATTCACAAGAATTCAGAAGAGAAAAGATTCTAGAGACAACAAAATAGGCTTTTCGCATGGTAGATATTTTGTATCCCCTCGACAGAATACTGTTGATACGTGTAGGTCTGTAGAAAATATTGATACTTTTCTTCAAGAGTATTGATACATTCTATTTTAGGACTTATAATATCGATACTTTTCTCCAAAGTATCGACACTTCCTTACACTGGACTTTGTCTCGCCTCTCCTGTAACATCACGTATTTACATGAAAAGTATCGATACTTTCTCTTCAAAGTATCAATACATCCACTATTGGCTCCTAAGTATCGATACTTTCTTTCAAAGTATTGATACTTTCCTTCGAAATTATAAAAATAGTGAAGTTCTAGGGCTGAATATCAATACATATACTATTTTCCTATGAAAAGTATCAATACATACTGCAAAAACGTGATTTTTGTACCTAAGTATCGATACTCTTAGGTGAAGTATCGATAATTATACTTATTATACAGTAAATATCGATATTTGCTTGAAAAAAATATGTTTTCGTATCAAAGTATCGATATTCTCCAGCTGTGTATCGATACTTTGGTTCTGTGATAAATATTATTCAAGTTCTTATATTCTAATGCCATTTTCTCTCTCATCCGAGGTTCGATTTCACTTTTATTTTTTTTAATAAAATTATATTTCTGCCTTCTTTCAATAGAAAAAAATCTTATGTAAAAAATCTATTTTGATCAATAGTAATTTAGGTCGAAAGTATAAGTTTTTACTCCAAAATTCTTATAAAAATCTGACAACGACTTGATTTATTGTTGACTTTAATTCTCTTTTATATGACCTTAGATTTGATTCAAATTTGATTTATTTCATTTGTATTTAAGTCCTATTTAAGTAAAAATAAATGGCTCATTATTTGAATTTTTCAATAGGTATTTAACTTGGAAGCTCAGTTGCGTAATTAAAACCTTATGAACACTTTTCAAAACTTAACAAATTGTATCCAAAACTTATTAAATCGCTTAGGAATCATCAATACGACCCACTAAACAAAAATACACTTGAATACCAAGTTTCTTAAAATGATAAAAGTTTTTTTCTATGATAAACTGATCAAAATACTCTTGAACAATAATATAGGGAATTACATCCTCCTCTCCCTATAAGAAGATTCGTCCTCAATTCTTGATCAAAATTGAAAGTTTAGAATTTATATCCCTCATAAACATCCCAATTACATTTATTCAAGTCTCAAATACTATAATCAGTCATCAACCCCAGACAAAAGCATTAGTATAAAATTCAACTTGAATCAATATATTCATAAGTACCATTCTATCATTATAATACACATGCCATGAAGTAACCAAAATGCTCACAACAGAACCATTCTTATATATCCAATCATTCTCAATGGAATTCAAAATCTAGTTAAGTTAACAATGTCATAACCATTGATTAGTAAAAATCAAAATGTATACACAAGGCAGTTCCCATTTTCCTTAATAATAAATAGAGGTATTTTAGAACATCTCACTTATTATTTATTATCAAGAGAAGGTACTATCATTTTAACTAAAGCAAATATAGAAATTTAGAATATGTGGATAAGTCATAAACAATAATCATAATCATATTGTTATATCAAGTAATATCACAATGACTTTTAACTTATCGACCATATTATCATAACCTGAATCATCATCAATTCAAATTTATAATCATGAATGTTAAATAAATCTGAAAATCTATAAAGCAATCTAAATGTCAAATACTTTGTAGTCTATAATCCATAACACGTAAGGACAAGCCAACATCTAAAACTATCTTAACTCTTATTTTCAATACGAATAGAAGGAAACTCATTACAAAATCTAATAGTAATGCATTCTTATGACTTGACTTACTTTAGTCCACTGAGATGCTTTTCAAAGTTCATATAAACTTGGATTTAACAATTAGATTCAAACATTTTTCAAAAAATCAATTTTCAAAATAATAAACTTTAGTGTCACAAAAAATATAAGTTTTTTCAAGATATCGGAATTAAGAAATTCAAAGTGCTGATATTATAGCATAACTTCAAGCTCAATTTTCATGACTTTACCTTTTTCAAATGAACTTTACTCCTTCATATAAGTTTTTTTTCTTGAATTTAAATTTTCAGCAAACTTTGAATTTCTTAATTCTGATATCTATACGCCATGATATCCTTATTTTACTATACACTACTCTTTTTCAAAGCGGACCTAGATTTCCATTTTTTCAAGGTGGATTTGAAGGCCCAAACAATCTCTAAACTAGACTTATGAGAACTCTATGGAAAGCTTGATTTATGTACTACAAAAGTATAGAAGGTATATTCTTTATAATATATCAATAACTATACTAAAAATATCTCTAAACGTTCAAAGGTCACTTTCACTTCTGTATAGCATTGACGTCCAATGAAAAGATTGTTTTCTTCACTTTTTACTCCTCCAATAGACTCTAAACATATTAAACCCCTTCATGCAACTTTTATATCATTGATTCTTCTTTCCAAAAAGTCTTGAAAAATCAAAATCCAACCATTTCATTGTAAGGTATGCTCGTTTTACGAGAACTGTGCAAAATGGCTCCTTAATGCACACTTTTACCAATTTTTATAATTTAAGCCCTACAACACAAACAATAAAAACTCATTAAAACAACTTATACAAACTCAAAAACAAGTAAAATATAAGTTGAAAAACTTTAAGAGAAATCAACTCATCAAATCCCCCCAAACATAAATTTTGCTAGTCCCGAGTAAAACTAATTTAAAAGAAAAATAAAAACTTAATTCTAATCCACTTTCGTAGGACTCACGATTGTATTTAGCATATGTAACAAGCCTTTTAAATTTTTAGGATGCCCCTAATGGACGATTTAACCATACGGACTTGCTTATTAAGTTAGATAACATTGAGGCTCGGTTGAGTCACCTAAGACCTTCTGCAGGACCTCAACCTCTGCCTATTGGACCTAAGTCACTACTGCACTATCGTCCTTCTACTTCGCGCCCTCCTCCTGCTGGATATCAGCCTCTCTATGGGATATGATCATCCTTTCAGCCCGCTTAGGTTGACTCCTCCTTCGACGAGGACCTCGAGGACATTGATGCTGAGCTTGCAGACCTCGTTCATCAGACTGGCCGCCATCGTCGTTGATTATTTTCTTTGGCTATTTCTTAGATGATTTTATTTATTTTTGGATGATTATTATTTTTTGGTATTTTGGATGATATTTTTTCTTTACTTAGGATGAGTATCTTTTTCAATTATTAGATGTTAATTTTTTCTCTATTCAGGTTCTTTTTTACTTTGCTTGATTACATGAATGATTTCTTTCCCTATGTTTTTGATGATTGTTTTGGATACTTTCCTTCTTTGATTACTGACAAAAAGGGGACGAAAATTGTTTTTAATATATCCAAAATTCAATTTTGTTTTTTCATCATAAAAAAGGGGGAGATTGTAGACTATATCATGTTTTTGATGATGAGAGATTTTAGAATATATTTTGTTTCTGATGATGAAATTGAACAAAATTCATAGATTAAGAATTTTTTATCAATATGAGTTTATAAATCACTATTCTTGAATTAATATCTTTTGTTATAATTATCTTGGTTAAAATTATCATTGAATTAACTTATATTAGTCGTATTACACTTACAAATCATTTGTTTCAAGAAAGGACTTAAATTACAAGAAATTGGATTGAAGTATCGATACATAGAGCAACATGTATCGATATATGATTTTTTCCAGGAACAGAAGTATCGATACTTAAAGGAAAAGTATTGATACTAAGACAAAGCACATGTATAATACTATTTATATATCGGTATATTAAAAGAAAAGTATCGATACATAACTGAAAGGAATAGCACATATTGATACTCTTGTGCGAAGAAAGTCGAGACAGTGGAAAAACTGAAGAAGTATCGATACATGCACTATACAAAAAAATAAGTATTGATACTCTAAAAGACAAGTATCAATACATTCATAGAACCAATATTCTCTACGTAACGAAGTATCGATACATGGAACTACACCAGTAAAATTTTAGCAAAGTATTGATACATAGATTTAAGGTATCGATATATGTATGATCTGTACACTATAATGGCTAGTTTCAGAGCATTAAATGCCTCTATTAATAATGGATTCAAAGAGCCATTAAAGTGAACTAATGCAGATAAAAATGCAATCGATTTTACAGAAAATTATGGTTGTTGAGAAAGTTACTTAGAGCATAGTATTATAAAAACATTCCTCTGTATATTTGTTTTATTCTCTTTATCTTTCACCTGTAATAATTCTAGTAAAAGAAAATTTTTGAGCTTATTGTACACATACTCTGTTGAGAGTTTTAATTTAATATTCACTAATTTTATCAAATTCATTGTTGGGTTTCTCTTCACCCGTCATAAGAAAGATTTGTAATGGGTTTCTGTTCACCTGTCATAAGAAAGATTTGTACTGAGTTACTCTTCACCCGAATCAAAGAAGTTGTATCTGTTGGTTGCCCTTCACCTATTAAGAAAGAGTTGTATTTGGGTTTCTCTTGACCCGTGAAAACAAAGAATTAGTTATCCTCGATGTGATTAGATTCAACCGAGAAGAGTAGACATAGACTTGTAGTCGAACCACTATAAAAATCATCTATGTATATTTTTTTCTCTCTTTCCACTTTATTATGCATTTAATTTCACTTTGTTCACTGTGATTATCATTTTTACTACTCACCAGAAAAGTTTTATTTATGTATAAAAGCTTTAAAAATTCAATTCACCCCTCTCATAGATTCTTCCATATGGGTCTACAGTATCACATACTCATCTTCTCAAGATATTGATCTAATTGTTTTAGTGTCGTCGCTTTAGTTAGTGGGTCAGTAATATTATTTACTGAATATGTTTTCTATATTAGTGTCTCTTTAATATCAATGAATTCTCTCAAAATATAATATTTTCGTTGAATAAGTTTAGACTTTTGATGTACTTTAAATTCCTTTACTTATGTAATAGTACCAATATTATCACAAAATACAGTTATCAAATAACTCATGCTTAAAACCACACTCAGTTCAGATACAAATTTACATATCTAAACAGTCTCATTTGTAGCTTTTGAAACAACAATATATTCATCTTTAATAGTAGAGTTTGCTGTCATAATTTGTTTTAGAACTTTTCTAATTAATAGCATCTTTAATATATATAAAAATGAATTAGGATTTGGACTTTCTACCATCCACATCTGATTAAAAATTAAAATCTGAATATCCTTGAATGCTCAACTTTTGACATTCATAACTCAGACTTAGTCTTTCTCAAGTACTTAAGGATTGTTTTCACAGTTAATCAATGTATTTTTCTTGGATTCACCTGATATTAAAAAATGTTTTTTTTCTTGGATTTGCCTGATATCTTCTTGTAATATTTACAGCATATACTATATTAGGTTTTGTACAAGCATTATATACATTAAATTACCTATTGTCGAAGCATAAGGTATATTACACATCTATTATATCTTTTCATCAGTCTTTAGTATCACACTCTGACCCTAATATAGTATATTACTAATTTAGTTTCAAATGGTAATTCAAGTAACTATTTTGATTTCTCTGAGTATCAAATTTCTCAAAATTTTGATCATCACATAATTGACTATTAAAATCTAAATCAATATCATCTTTGTGCAATCATACCATATCATATCAATCATAAATTTTGTGTCTATCTGAGATATTTAAAATATTATTTTATCAATAAAAATAGAAAATCAATATATAACAATGATTAAAAAATATGAATTCAAATATTCTTTACCAAACTCAAAAGGTAATTTGTATTACAAATAATTTAAAATAACCCAGTGAACACAACTTACAAATTATAAGTCAAGTTAAAAAATACCTAAACTTCAAACCTTCATATAGTTATCAACACCCTAAAACTTTTAGCTGAAATTGAGTACCTAAAGCAAATTTGTGAGGGAATGAGTATACAATTATATACTTAATGAGTAAATATATAAATTACTTAAATCTCAACTACAAACCATTATATAAAATTAAAAAGGTAATACATTAAAAACCACCCTTGGCTTCTTGGCTCCAATAAACATATTTGGCTTGGGATTCATATTTGTACAATTATATGTTCATCAATTTAAAATAATCAATATTAAATCGAATTAATAAAATAAATTCATAATTGGTCCCTGGCTAAATAATATAAATCATGTCATGAAACCATTCAAATCAACATCATAGGTTTTCATGTGCAACTAAATTTATAAAACAAAGTTTAATTCATTAAGCCTGACCCACAAGGTTAAGTTAACATTAAAACTAATTCTGTCATATGTATATATAGACCACCCTCAAATCATCTTAGGGTAATATACATCAAATCTTATATATTAACTTCTAAAATCTTGGTCTCGTATAGCCTATAACCAATTACATATTAATATACATTTTTAATAAAAATATATATAGTAAAATCATCAGGTAATCAATAATCCATAATCAATCCATAACCATAAAATAATTAATATAAAACCACATCATGACTAATGTCATTTTTCTCCATATATATACTGGGCCTCTAAAGCCTCATATTCATATCAAACATAAAATAGGTAGATTAATCAACCTTAACTATAACACCCATACAGTTATAGACTATAACATATATAGTCATAAATATATTTTTAATTAATTAAATAAGTAATTTCGTAGGGACTATAGGATTTCATTCATTGTTATTTCGGGTTGTATAGTCAATTTTTATACATAGTATAATAATATCGAGGCTATTAGATTTCATCCACCTCTATTCAGGCCATTTAGCCAATCCTCACTTATAGTATAATCGTATTTGGACTAATAGATTTCAATCACCTCTATTCAAACTGTATGACCAATATTTATCTATAGTATAATCATATCTAGACTATTAGATTCCATCCACTTCTATTTAAGCTGTATGGTTAATCTTTACTTATAATATAATCGTATCAGGACTTTTAGATTTTGCCTATCTTTATTCAGGTTGTATAACCAATTCTCAACTATAGTATAATGGTATATGACCAATTCTCGCTTATAGTATAATAGTATCGGGACTATTAGATTCCACTTACCTCTATTTAGGCTGTATGACCAATCTCACCTATAATATATATTGAGTTGATTTCTCTTAAGGTTTTTCAACTTATATTTTGCTTGTTTTTGAATTAGTATAAGTTGTTTTAAATGATTTTTGATTGTTTTTGTGTTGTAGGGCTTGAATTATAAAAATTGGTAAAAGTGTGCATTAAAGAGCCATTTTGCATAGTTTTTATAAAGCGAGCATACTTTACAATGAAATGGTTGGATTTTGATGTTTCAAGACTTTTTGGAAAGAAGAATCAATGATATAAAAGTTACATGAAGAGGTTTAATATGCTTAAAGGCTATTAGAGGAGTAAAAAGTGAAGAAAATAATCTTTTCACTGGAGGTCAATGCTATGCAGAAGTGAAAGTGACCTTTGAAGGTTTAAAGGTATTTTTAGCATAGTTATTGATATCTA
>JAVXUL010084832.1:0-24127 GCA_035590515.1 Trichilia minutiflora | reverse complement strand
AAATCTCTGGGCCTCCAAAGCACAAATCACACTGCTAGATAAAATATTTCGCTCACCTGTGAAGATTATCTCTGATCTTCCAGGTCTTTAGAACATAACTTGCTTAGAAAAGCAATCCACTGTTGCTCGATGTTTGGATAGCCAATCTATTCCCAGCATCGTATCAATATCCTCCATTCTCAAGGGAATCAAATAAGCTACTAGCTCAACTCTATTTACCATTATCGTACAATCTCTGAATACAGTCTTCCTCAATAACTTCTAGTCCAGTGGAGTATGAACTATTATTTCTTGATTTAGAGGTAACAATGGGACACTAACGTGAGACGCTAAAACAGTATTGACAAATGATCGATTAGAACATGGATCTATCAATGCATATGTAGGTTGGTTAAAAATTGTAACCATACCAGTTACCACATCTAGGTTGACTTATACCTGCTCTTGATTAAATACAAAAACTCTGGTCTGAACTCTATCTCGAGTCCTCTAAGTACCATGGGATGCTGTGGATGAACTTCCCACTCCTGACCTTCTATCAGTAGAAGCTGCTTGATCAACTGGTGGCTGCTAATGGTGTGAGTAATGTCGACTAGTCGACCACCCGTCTCCACTCTGCCTAAATTGGGACAAAATCTCCTTATGTGTCCTGTCTTCCCACAATGGTAGCATACTGACAATAGAGGACATGTTCTCACATGATATTGTCTATAATGGATACACCTGTCCACCCTCTGATCCTGCCTCGAGTCTTGAGTATGTCCCCGAGCTGATGATCTGAATCTTGAGCATCCTTGACCTTGAGGACAATGTGAAGCGATGCTTGCAAGACTAGTAGCAGAGGCTCTACTGGATGAATCACTGCTACAGCTCTTCTTGGACAGTGAACCAACCTGTATACTCAAATCTCTCCTTTTCTAGAACTGACTTCTCAACCTTCTCTCTCCTATCAACTTTTCAGCTCAAAGGGCTATTTGAATAAGTTCTTTATACCCCTGATTTTCTGACATTGACATTTTCTCTCGAATCTCAAAATTCAAACCTTCCTCGAATTTGGCACACACACTCTCTTCATTGGAAAATTTTGGCACAAACTCAACTAACTCTCTCAGTTAAGTTTTATACTCAGTCACTGTCTTATCCATCTGTCTCAATCAGAGGAATTCCTACTTCTTTTGATATAGTGAAAAATATTATAGTATTGATCTTAAAATTCGTTCCAAGTTAATTGTACTGAAGTCTTAGCTTGCACATTTGTCTATCAAGTCACTACAGTGCCCTCTAAGAGTCGAACAACCACCTTTAACTTATACCTATCCTCCAGCTCCATGTCATGCAGGTCATCTTCCAGCTTTCTAAACTATCAGTTGGCTTCTGTCTCATCTGTAGTACCTCTAAAAGGCACACTTCCCAACTATTGAACCTCCTTAATCAGTTTAGACAACTTTGAAGTCAATCCAGATGCTTCTACAACCTATGCATTTCAATATACCATAAAGGCAGTCCATGCCTCAGGAGTCATGGGCTAAGATATTCCCACGTCCGGTTACTGGTATTGAGGAGGAGGAGGTTCATACTGTTTCTCAGGTTCTAGTGGAGGCATATACGACGTAACCTATTCTTCATCAAGTACTAACTCTCTTCGTGGTCTACCACGACCTCGTCTAGCACGACCTCGTCTAGGTCTTAAAGATATTTCATTACAAAAGAGCACGAAATTCAATTGCATGCATTTAACATGATGGTGATACTTCCTATGACTCGACTCACCTAATCCATTAAAAAACTTTCAAAAACCATAAAATTATGCAGAAGATTTTAAAATGTGGTTTGAAAATCAAGTTTGGTTGTTTTCAAAATCGTTTTAAAACCAAAAGCTCTAATACCAATATAATTATCATGCCCTAACCTATGGGTTCTACACATGATAACACGTCCTGTGAGCTTGTAAGACCTTTACAAAAACTTGTTTCAAATCATTTATGCAACACTTCCAAAACAAATCCAACCACCTACCCAAATTTTGAATCATTTCAAGAAACTACAAACACTTCTATAGAGAACATTTCAATCCTTTTCCACAAACCAATCATCAAAGTATAAAAGTATTGAATCTTAAACAAATAAAAAACAATATCTAAATAGTTTATACATTTGTTTTCACTACATAAATGAAAATGCAAGTTTAAATCACCGTACAACTCTAGTAGACTAAGACATTCTTGAGTGAATCGATTTTCAGAAGTAAACCTGAGATCCTTTCAACATGAAAAAATCACCACCATCGAGCACTAGTTGACAATCTAAGCCTGAAACTGGAGAGTGAAGGGGGGTGTATGTATGTGTATGTGAGTATACGAGAGTATACTCTGTGAGTGAACTAAAAGTAACATATATAAATAATACTTGATTTATAAATTAGAGAAGTATAATTCAAAAATGTAGTATAAATAATTTGATAAAAGTATTTCTTTTTGTTTGAATGCTCCCAAAATATATACCGAAATTCTGTAGGGCTGGTTATATTTCTCGGTGATCACCCTGGCCTTGGGCATCCCAAGATCATCAGTGGATTTTATATACAATAATATCATGCTATTTTATAATAGATAGTTTTATATGCAAGAAATAAAACATGTATGGTTTTTCAGAAAAACACGCCCACCGTTGATGTTTGCCTCGAGCAGACACGGGTTGACATCCGTGATTGACTCAACGAGACTCACAGGTGGTCGAATCACATCTCTCTCACAATATCATAATCATCATATAACAGTCCCACCTATACAGCCTCTACTCACCTAGGCGACCTCTCTCCTAGGTCGTTCCTAGGCTACCATATATAACACTCACCTAAGGGTTCACATCCTAGTGAACTCTCTTCCAGACTACCACTTTGTAGCTATAGTAAATAACCCGACTCTTATGACCGTTATCACCAATATACAAGATATATATATATATATATATATATATATGGCCCACTGACCTATCATAATTTACAAATCATAAAACATGACCTGTCGTATCATCTCATAACAAACATAAAATCTGGCCCACTGGCCATATCATCATATAAAAACATAAATATACTAAATCATATTAAGCATACATATATACATTTCCATATATTGGAGAGTAATAAGCAAAATCACTTATAAAAATACTGGCATATCAATGTAGTTATAAAAATAAGTTTTAAATACAATAATAAAAACATAAATTTATCCACTCACAGCTTAGGAAAGGTATACACTCCCTAGTTTTTCTCATTTCTCGACACGTCACGCGGATACCTCACTCTCGCTCTGTCATCTAATCACAACTATCCAAAAATATATATCAATATACATTCTAAAATGCGTATAAGATTCGAATACGTGTAATACATGATAACCCGGATTTTTTTACATCGAACAATTTATGAAATCGATTAAAACCCTCATTATCCATCTAATTACCCATACAATATTGACACGGACCTACATCATAGCCACACTAGTGTATTTTGACTTGGTTTTGAAGTTTAGACATACGGACCCCACACACTCGTCGGAATAACAACTCTGATTACTGTTCACGTTCACCAATTTCCTTTAAATCTATATTTCTAGCATCTTATGACTCACCCAACTTTATTACAACCTAAATAAGGCTTAAAAACTCAAATATGGATAATAGATCTACCGAAATCTATATGAATGTACAATAAAACTCATATTATGAAAAATGGGTGAAATGCGAAATAAAATATGCAGACTAGTTAGGAATGACGCTACGAACCTCCTGGTATTGTCAATTTTCCTCGGTTTCAAGTGAAAGTAAAAAAAACCCAAATTTTTCTCCCGAAATCTTATATGCTCTTTTCGTTCTCCACACTTCTTTTGCCATATTGACACTCCCAGGTAGTTGACGTGAGGAATGTGATCAACAGGCAAAAAAATTTAAAATTTAGGTAAAATATGATGAACAGAGAGAGAGAGAGAGAGAGAGAGAGAGAGAGAGAGAGAATGTGAACGTGAAAGGAAGAGGAGAAAAAAGAGAGGAAAACGTGGGGGGAGAGGCTCAGCCCTCTTTTTTATAAACTTGAGGGTGAAATTATCATTTTACTCTTAAATTTTTTAAGGAGAAGCAACTGAACACGGGGCTTACACTCAACACATAATATATACAGAGATATATATATCGCATCAATAAAAAAAATAAAATAAGTAGTAACTAAACATAATGCAAGATACTGAAAATGCCATTTTATTACTTGTAAATATTCTTACAAATAATTACAAAGAGTATATATAAAGAAATAATGACCCTGAACCATATGACACAATTGGTTCTAGGGCATATCTCTAGCACCAACCATATAACAAATAAGCCAGGTATGTTAACAAACATTTGTAAGTACTTTGGTGCTGATTCTCTGCTAATTGGAGATGGATTTTCCATGCCCATTCTTGCAATTGGTGATTCTTGTATAAAACAAAAAAATACTACCTTACCTCTTAAAAACGCTCTATTAGTTTCAAACTTAACAAAAACTCCCTTTCTGTAAGCCAGATAATGACCCAATTTTCAGTTAATTATGAATTTTCTAATGTTGATTTCAGCGTTAAGGAACGTGAAATAGGACAAGCAATGATAGCAAGAAAACACAAGGGTGATCTATATGTCTTACCCCATTCTCCAGAATTATATTTCTCTCATCAGTTTAGATCAGACACTATAGAAATTTGGCATTAATTTCTAAGCCATCCTCAATCTTCGATTTTACATATGCTTAAGAATAAAAGACTCACTGATATCGTAAGGACAATAAAATCCCAAAATCTTTATGTTAGTTGTTAACTAGAAAAACTTAGTCGTTTACCTTTCTCAAAACATTTAAGTACTAGTATCTTTGAAAAATTTTATTGTAATTTATAGGGACCTGTCCCTATTTTATCCATTGTAAAATTCAGATATTACGCTGTTTGATTGATGATTTTTTCAAATATACATAGATTATATCTTATGCAACAAATATGATTTTTTTGATGTATATA
The DNA here is from genome assembly GCA_035590515.1 of Trichilia minutiflora. Lineage (NCBI taxonomy): Eukaryota > Viridiplantae > Streptophyta > Magnoliopsida > Sapindales > Meliaceae > Trichilia > Trichilia minutiflora. The sequence continues at coordinate 19,085 of JAVXUL010084832.1, read as the reverse complement.
TAGCCTTTGAAAAATATGTTGCTAGGCAATTCAATAAGCAAATCAAAATCTTACTTTTAGACGGAGGTACTGAGTTCATCAATTTAAAACTATTAACTCAGTTCCTTTCTATAGGTGTCCTCTCCGTATACTCCTAAGCAAACTGGTTTGGTTGAAAGATGCCATAGGACTATAAGAGAATTAGGCATGACTATGTTATTTCATTGTGGTTCCCCTTTATTTTTATAGATAGAAGCTTTCGTCATAGCTGTATACCTTATGAATCGCTTACCATCGTCTACTCTTAACTTTTAAACACCTTACTTCGCACTTTATAGAACTCATTTGATTTATTTCTCACTTCGAGTTTTCAATTTTAAGTGTTTTCTCTACACTCGAAATACACGAAAAAATAAATTTGATCTAAAAATATTATTGTGCATTTTTATAGGGTACAGTGAAAAACACAAGGCTTATAAATGCTTTCATCCATCAAGTAAAAAAATTTTTTATATCTCGTCATGTTATATTTGATGAGTTAACTTTTTCATATAAGTCTCTTAACATGTTTTGTATACCATCAAATCAACCACATGTAATGAGCATTTTTAACTCTTCTTCTACAGGTACACTTACAGACTCTTCCTCACCTTCATATGTAAGTCCTCTACTGCCTGTTATTATACAAATTCCAAAAATACATTTTCAAACTTCTAGTCCCATTAAGTTATCACATGAATTCTCTCTTATCATCGAGTTGTATTCTAGTGAAAGAAATGATGAGTTACATGTGTCTCCTCACAACACTAATTCATCTGAAGCATTTTCACCACAAGAGCCTCATATGTCTGACAACTTACACATCACAACTCAACTGATAGTGATCGAAACACCCTAATCATCTCACCATAACCCCATTTCTTCAGCACCTTTGGTTCACCCAATGGTCACTTGATCTAAATTAGGGGTGGTAAAATTGAATCCTAATTATGTCTTAAACACAATCACATCTTCTAATATGCCTTATGAACTTCACAATGTCAAAATTGCCTTAGCACATCCTAGTTGAAAAGCAGCTATGGATGAGGAGTTAGCTGCACTGCATAAAAATGAGACTTTGGTACTTGTTTCGCGCATACCAAACATATATGTCATTAGTTTAAAATGGGTATTTAAATCAAAATTCAAACCTAACGGTTCCTTAAATTGTCTCAAAGCACACTTAATTGCAAAAGGATATCATCAAAGTAATGGAGTAGACTACACTGAAACTTTCTCTTCAGTTATCAAATTAGGGACAATAAGCATGATAATTATCATAGCTTTTGTTTGAAAGTGGTCTATTCGTCAACTGGATGTGAAAGATGTCTTGTTGCATGGTTTAATTTTTGAATATCTTTACATGTAACAACCACCAGGAGTGATGGATCCTTATCATCCAATATATGTTTGCAAATTACAAAAAGTCCTTTATAACCTAAAACAAGTCCCACGTGCTTGGTTTGATCAAATAGTGCATTTCTTCTTAAATATGGTTTCTTTTTTAGTTTAACTAATCCTTCATTATTTGTTTTTCATTCGGATTATGACTCGTTAATTTTACTTCTTTATGTGGGTGACATGTTACTTATTGGATCAACTCCAACATTTGTTTCAAATTTTATTAAGTTGTTTAGCCATGAGTTCACAACAAAAGATTGAGGACCTATTCATCACTTTCTTAGGATAAAAATCACACCAGCAATAAGTGATCTTCATATATCCTAGTCACATTATGCACTAACCATACTTGAACTCTCCAAAATGGATAATTATATTGTAAGCTAATGAGTATACCTCTTAAAACTAAAACAAAAACATCTTTCAATAATATTTTCTTGGAAGATCTAAGTTACTATTGGTGACTTCTTAAAGCTCTACAATACCTTACACTTACTTGTCTTGATATTTCATACAGTGTTATATATATATCAATTCATGCATGCTCCCACAATGATACATCTAAAAATGATTCGACATATTTTATGATATGTTAAAGGAAAATTTGAAATAGGATTACATTTTTCTTCATATATTCACTTGATTTGTTTGCTCTCTCATATGGAAATTGGGTAAGGTGCGCTATGACAAGGTGCTTAACTACTGGCTATTGTACATTTCTTAGACAAAATCTTTTCTCTTGGTATTTAAAAAAGTAACATACAATTTCTTAATCAAGCACGGAAGTGGAATATCATACAATGGCAAACACTGCAACTGAAGTCACATAGTTGTCCTTCATTCTCAAAAATCTTTGCATTAAACTGCCATCTCCTCCCAAACTCTATTGCGACAAACTTAGTGCTCTTCATATAACAATATATCCTGTGTTCCATGCTCGAAGCAAACTTATTGAGTTGGATTATCATTTTATGTGCGAACGCATTGCATGTGGATTGCTTGTCACTCAATACATTTTCTCTGATAATCAAGTTACGAACCTCTTCATAAAACCAATGTCCAAAGCAGGTCTCCATCTAGCCTTGACAAAGTTTGCAGGAGGGTGTTAGCAATATATCACAGCTCAGCATGTCTATCAACTATACGAGTCTATGGAGAGATAAGGGTGTTTGGAATTCTTGGAGAAAAAGTGTGAAAACTCTCACAATCTAGTCTCAATCAGTGGAGAGAACTTCAGTGATCTTGAAGATCTAACAGTAATAAATTCAAACTAAAATGTTAATCCACTTAAACCTTCAAATAAGGAAAAATCAACCTAGTCTATTAAGAATCCTCAACCAACCAAATTTCATGGATTTTTTTTCTTTATTTGGATTTTATCAATGTAATTATGTTTAAATACTTCACTTGTATAGCCTAAGTGTTCACATTTGGAATTCAATAAAAACACCTGCACTATTTTTTTTAGAACAAATTTTCTCAACTCAATTTTTTTTTCTTTACTAACAATAAGGTGGAACAAAAGACCACAACAAGTTTGAAGACTATCTTAATGTTTCTTTTGAAGCTATTAGCAGTGCTATTTTTTTTTTTTAATTTAGAATGTGAATTAATCTATATAAAAAATAAAAAATAAAGTAAGTTTGTAATACATTTCTTAGGTTAGTATTTGTATATTTTCCTAAGAGTTGATAATATTACATTACAAAAAAAAAAATCAGTTTCACTTGTATTCGTTACACTAAATTAGTCATGTATACACATATTTTTGTTTTCAATAAGGGTGAGCATTTTTAAACCGATCTAATTCAAACAAATCCAAACCGTAAAATTAACGGTTTGAATCGGTTTAAAAAATTTATAAATCGATTTACGAATTGATATTTTTTAAACCGTTGTTTGCGGTTTGGATTGTAGATTAAATCAATTTTAAACCACGAAATCACAAACTAAACCACTTAATATTATTTTATAAAATTTTTATTATTATTTATTTATCATCTCAAGTTATATATAGTTTATCTTCATCTATTTCATATAATAATAATTAATAAAGAAATATTATTCACATAGGCGTAAAAAAAGAAAAATTATTCACAAAACTTACTCTTAAATGTTAATGAGAGAATATAAAATTGATAATAATCAATTATTATATTTTTAATTTTATAATATTGTTCAAACCGTAAATTCAAACTGTTTTAAACTTAATTTTACTATTTAAATTTGATTGATTTATAATATTTTAACAGGTTAGATTAAATTGATTTATTTTTAAATTATAATATGTAAATTGATTTAAATTTTTTTTTTAAATTGATTCAAACCATATGAGCTCATCTCTAATTTTCAATGCTAAATTCAATATTTACGGTAGGTCAAGAATAACCACGCAAGTAGAAGCATATTTATACTCTAACCTACTGACATCCAAAAAATAATTCCACACAACTTATCCACATTTTCACATCAAAACTTAGCCTCCAGGTTTTGCCTGTGCATAGTGTGTTAGGAGTCAGTAGGGGTGGTCCCGATCTGCCTGAAAAAAAAAAAAAAAGGGATCAAAGCCTTTTCTTTACCTTTACATGGTTTTACAACGAAGAGGAGAGACTTTTGCAGTTTTGCTCTGAAGTAACTAACGTTTCATTAACGGAATGTGATCGTAGAGGTATTTATCTTTAGTTTCAAACTTTATAAGGTATTTGTCATCAATCTTAACACTGGGAATATTGTAATTTCCTGAAACCCTTGGGAGCATATGCCATTCTCCCATTTAGAATATTTTCGGAAATATGCACACTGTGAGCTGTTGTAAAGAATTCCAATTGTAGGCCCAACAGAAACACCAAATCCAATGGGCTGACTCAATCTCAATGAAGGATAAGCCCGACAGGATTTTGTGATAATTGTGAAGCAATGGCATGAAATACGACCTCATATGGGGAAGTTAAAAGCGAACACGAAAAATTGGACAGTAAAAGATTCATTTTGATTTTATTTATTAATATTATGATGGTTTTAGCAGAGAGACAAAAAATAGATGAATAAAAAATGCACACCCAATTTCAGAAATAAACATTTTTTTTATTATGTGGATTTGAAAACCCTTATCTGTGCCCAGAGTTTGTGAAGAAAGACGCATTTGATTTTCTCATCGAAACAAAGATACGAATTTATTTTTTTTTTTAAATAAATTCTTTATTTTTGTAAAATACCTACTTGAAGTTCTTAAAAGTTAGTACACGGCCCCCAAAAAATGCCCGTCGATTTCATGCCTGCAGTGAGAAGTTTTTGGTAGGTCCATGAAATGAAAGCATTCATATTCTTATGAAATAGCATGTGTTTCCTTCCATTACTTGTTTACTATTTCCTTTTAATTTCTATGGACCCGCTGCTAAAGAGCTTATCTGTTGATACAAAAGTTTGGGTATTACAAGCAAAGTCTGTGAAACAGATCAAATTAAAGCCAACAAACAATGAAACATGACTTAAAATCACACCAAAATGGTTTGAATTGATGGTCCTATCACTGCTTAGATCCGGCTGAGAAGGCAGAAACACAGACACGACACTAAGAATTATCGAATGCTCAGAAAGGCAAAACTGGCAATAGAAACTGCTTCTTCAATTGTATTATTGCATCTTGATCCAGAGACATGTTCATTTCCTTAAAAAAAATTAAATAACTTGCTTTTCCCAAGCCGAAGTAAGGCTTAAATAGATATTAAAGTTTGTTTATTATTGTAGTGATTCTGATTTTCTGTATGTTTTGAACAAAATAAAAAAAAAATATTTGTTAAAAATTAACTTTTAGTAGGCTTTACATATTTTTGCATTAGTATTTCATATTAAAGCCACCATGTCACAGTCTTGCCAATACTAATTTACAGTGTTTTCAATTTAGGTTAGAAACATTTATGGGCTTTGAAATTTGGGCTCAATTTACGCCCAACATTTATCGTTACACAATTGCCATACTGATCTACAGTTATCTCATGAGAAAATTATGATCTTATCGTTCATGTACTCCCTTCTGAAAAATACTAACCGTTCAGGATCATGCAGAAAATTGTGGTTTCTTCTGTTGATTACGATTCTCTATATATATACATGTTGCAGTTCAAAGCATTTGCTTGATAATGTAGGATTGCCACAATCCAGAAGTCTCTTTCTTGAGTGTATAATTATTGAAAGAGGAAGGGTAGAAATGAGAGTTGAAGGAAACTGAACCAATATCAACTGATCAATGTACCTACCAACTGAATGTGATTCAGTTTTCTCCAACGTCTCATTTATACGTCTCTTGCCAAACATATTTACTGAGTACAAGTTCATTTTGAAAGTCATAAGAATTGGGAAAATCTAATTAGATTGGCAATACTTTTAGTTTCCTCCAATATCTTATCTCCTATTTATAAATTTCAATCCAATATAACTTTTTCACTTTTTTTTTTCAATTTAATAATAGAAATAGTTTTCCTATTGTTTGTGTTTAAGTCTTTTTCTAAGTTATTTGGTTAGTAATGTTAGATCTTGATGACATTGTTGTGAGACTGCAGATTACATGTAAAGACATTTAAAATCTAAAGATAAAATATGTAATCAAGACTTTTATTAATTCTTTAAATTTCTCTCTCTAAAAATTTAAATCTTCCATCAATTTTTCTTGCTGCATTTTTTATACACTTTTCTTATCATATTTTTCCTACTTTTACTTGTTTATTTATAGATAAATGAAAGGATGAATCATTTGAATAATTACAATTTTTCTTAATGATATCTTTTCATCATTAGTTATGTTCTTTTATTAAAGAGCATAATTCTACATATGGTCATTACTTTAATTATATTCTTTCAATCTTTCACTTGATCAAAGTAATCAGGTTTACTTCTGATTATTGAATGTTCTATACGTATTACCAATTATCATCATCATATTATAACTAAATCATAAAAATTATAATATACACATTTTAAAATCATAAAATAGCGTTAAAATCGAAACTAAAAAAAAATTCTATTCGAACTTAGTTTTCATGACGACTTACATACGTTAAGTACCCGATGTTACACAAATTTATCTTGATATATTATACAAACTTTTACATTCAAAATCTTTGTTAACGTCGCTATAATGTCCTTTATCTTTTCTCCGACCAATATTCATAATAAATTATATAGAATTATATCATTGTTTTCGCAGACGTCTCTGATACTCAATAAATGATACCTTCCGGCATATTAACTACATATCTATATAATTCTCAAACTCATAATAGTTACATACTCTCTATAAATTTCTTCAGAGACAAAGTCTTGGTAATAAAATCTGCTATTATCTTTTCAAGGGGATATAGTCGACTTTAATTTCACTTCTCTTTTAGAAAATTTTCTCTACTTTTAATTAAATAAATGGTAGGCTTTTTATTACATCACAAAATATATCTACATATACTTTAAATAATTATAATTCTAAATTATCAACATATCTTTTAGTCCATACGGTTGTACTATTCGTTATACTACCCATACAACTATTATTTCTAATCATTGTACTATCTAAGATATATTCTACTTTGATGATTGACTTTGCAACCTAACTTTATTTCTTTCTTAATCAAGAAATTGCTGTTTCACTATATAAAAACACATTGCCACTTGTTGACTTTCTATAATCTAAATCACTTACAAAATTTATAGTACAATATCTAACAAGTTTTAAATCATATAAATTAAAATAGAGTTTTATACCTTTAGGTCTTTTCAAATACCTGATAATATCTTTTACTATTCACTAATATTCTGTTCCTGAACTTGATTGATATCTATTTATTACTCTCATTGTATGTGCTATGTCTGATTTTGTACTAGCCATTATATATATTAGACTTTTAGTGGCTTGAATATAAGGTACTTTTTGTATTTCTTTTAGGTCGATTGTATTTTAAGAATAAGAATCTTTATTCAAAATAGTTGACTTATACGTGAGTGTACTTATCGATTCATAATTTTCATATTAAAATATATAAATATTTTTTCTAGATAATTTTCTTGATCTAGATATAGCATATTTGATTTTCTATTTCTAGTAATTTTAATTCTTAGAATATAAAATACTTCACATTTGTCTTTCATATCGAACTTTATACTAAACTATTATTAACTAGTAAAACATCATCATATACAGTAAGAGTATAGATATTTTATCTTAAAATTTTTAACTATAAATACAATGATCCAACAGATTCATTTTGTAACCTAAATCCAAGATTACTTGATAGAATTTTAAATACCATTGTCTCGATAACTTTTTTAATTTATAAACTTTGTCATCATGTTCTCTAACTAAAAAAACCCTCTAGTTTTGACATATAAATATCTTCTTTTAATTTATCATTTAAAAATATTATCTTCATATCTAATTAAATACTATTTATATTTTAACCGTACTAGTCTAAGTGTCACGTTTTAATTGTGACTCAACATCACATCTAGACATCTACCATGAAACAATTGTTGTCATACCTTGACTGATTATGACTTAACCTTGAAAAATTGATTGGATCTAAAACATGTTGTTAGGGTTTAAAACCCAAATTCATTCAAACTATGCAAAATACATAAAAATTAAATATAAAATTTTATAGATCATTAACATTTAGTAATCATTTGATGAAGTTTAGCTTGTAAATCAACAAATCTCTAAAAAATTAAAATTTTATGATGTATACAAGCTATAGCTGCCCATGGGAGAAGGAGGAGAGAGAGAGCTTTGATAATTATGAAAAATTTTCACTAATTCATCAAAATTAAAAAATGACCTCTATATATAGTAAGATCATATTTACTAAATTACCCTTTTCATTTTAGTCAATGACAAATATGTCTAAAACTTGTCCAATAAACTTCTTAATAATAAATATAAAATTATACCTAAGCCCTTATACTTTGAAAATATGATAACTAGATCTCAATTTCGATCAAACTTACTTTAATCAAATTTATTTTAATTTTATTTATATTTTAAAATATTAATAAAATATTATAACTTATTTTAAGTTACAACTGGGTCATTAAACATTACTTTCTATTCGTTAAATTTTTTAACGTATAAATCGTTTATATTTTTTGACCTAATATTATCTCCGAAAGTACTAACTCTCTTACGAATAATATTTTCCTTCTCAAATAATAAGAATGATCATAATTTTATATTGTGATCTCTTGAGTTCACTATAGTATTAACTGTTACTCAAAATTTTCATTGAACTTTTTATAATAATCTTCAAAATCTTCGTTAATGAGATTCAATCGATCTCATTAATCTCGTTTCAAATCATTCAAATACTCAACGACTATGGTTAACATCTAATAATATCCCTAAACTATAATAAAGAAAATCTTCATTAAACTTTTTATACTTGATTGTACGTCTCATATGGATAAATTTCTTTCATTCGTATAATCTCAATTAAATTAGGGGTCAAGGATATCAAAACCCTTAAACTCAATTTTCGCTTAAATTTTTGGTTAATATGCACTAAACTCATTACTATAAAACTCTTTAATATAACTTTAAGTCACTTTGACCAAAGACTTCTGTTTCAAGCAGTTTCTAATGTTTAAATAGGAACTCGAATCTAGATCAGGTCAATAGTACCTCAATATCTTATATATTAAATCAACGGATTCAATCTTAACTATCACCCGCATTTTGATATAAACAACATATGACCAAATCAACTTCTTATACAAGACATGATTGATCTCGTATTTATATACCATATGAATCATGTGCACCTATACCGAAAAACAATAATGACGTCTCAAGTCTAAGAAATAATGACTACACTAGTAGAATCATATGACAAATCATTCTCGTATGATATGTCATATATATTGTCACGTTTGAAAAATAGTTCTCTAACTATTAATTTAAATTACTATTCTAAAAACATGACTATTATATCATCTATACTAATATCATCTCACGATATCTATCAAAGACAACTAGTGTGTCTACTATGTAATATCAATACCTGATTGATACGGCTTTCGTAGAAATTATTTAGATAATCAAATTATCTAGGCGTTCATATATATACTTAATCATTGGTATGATCAATATAAGAAAACAGCAAACAAATATGAATTTAAACAATTTTTTTATAAATGAATATGTGCTATACATATTTAAATAGTAATTGAATACATAAATCCCTAATATCCATAACACAAATAATTTTATGGCATACAACACCAACAGACTTCACACTTGGGCCTCTGCCACAATTATTGTCAAACTTTGATTGACTATAACTTGATCTTACACCTAAGTCTCCGTCACAGAAAAATTATCAAAATAATTTGAATAGACGTGATTTAGTAATTAGTGAATAAGTATCCACAAAATCTATTATGACATATCTATCTAGACTTTCATCAATCTTTAATTTTGTTATACCTATTTATAACCAATGGGCTTTCTTTCCTTTAGTAAATCAACTAATTTTCAAATTTTATTTTTTTCCTCAATAGATTTTAATTTATCTTTTATAGCTAATTGTCATGTCTTGAAATCAAACTGTCTCATAGCATTGCTGTAAGTTTTGAAATCATCATTTAATTGATTTTCTTCATCAATCGTAATTACATAATGATCTTTCAACTATTAAGAAGGTTCCTTTTTTTTTCTCCCACTAACTTGCACATCTTCATTAGGTTGTGCAAAAATTATGGGATTAGCAATGATTTTTATATTACTATAATTGATAATTTGCTATAAAGTGGTAGGAATCTTATTTTTATTAAACAATCCAAGTTGCTTATTAAAAATAACTATCTCTATTATTTCTATAAATATAACATCTCTTTCTATAAAATCATTACCATTTTTATAAAAATGATAACCGCTTCTTAACCAATGACTTTTGTATTTTTATATTTTGATACTAATTTTATCTCTTACAACTTAATAATAATAACATGAGTCTTACATCGCTAAACATTATTTATCTCCTATCCATATTTCATATGGAGTTACTAATCTAACTATTGTGTTATTAAATTTACTAACTATTATATAAAATAATACAATACAAATAAATAAATTAAAAATATATAAATTAACTCACATATGATTAGAGTTTAATAACCTAATTTCATACTCGTGTAGATACGACTATAAATATTGCTTCTTTGGATCTTTCACATTTCCTTGTTCAGAAGTTAAAACAATCTTATTTGTCACATTTACATAGTCTCTGAATTTTTTAATATTCGAATGAATCAAAATGGCCTTGGATCTCGAATTTGTCTTGTAACACTTATTTCTTTTATACACAAGTCAGGAATAATAAAAATAATCTTGTTTCGATGTGGTGAAAGTAAAGGTAGTGTAAAACGGATGTTTTTCCTTTATTTCCTTTTACACTTCCAAAAATTCTTGAATTTTGACTTATCAAATCAAAATTTTGAGATTATGGATCAATCTGACATATCAAAAAATCTTGGGGTACCAAATTTCGACTTAATCAAAGTTGGTTTAGGCCCTGAATTAGTCGTTGAATTGGACTTGAGAAAAACGACTAGTTCAATTAAATTGGGAATGAGTCAAACTGGAAGATATGGTCAGATTGAAGAACTATGCGAATCAAGTCTGCTCTTACCCAAGTTGGTTCAGACTGAACTGGACTTGGATCAGGTTGCACAACATGTGCCTTCACCTGGCATGTATGTGGTCTCCGTGTGTCTTCAACCTTCGGGTGCGTGTAGTGCACATGCCCGAGGGTTTTTTGATTTGCACATTTTTTGCCCGTTTTCGATGTCTATTTTCAACAAATTTGATATCGTTGGATTCGTCTCGAAGAGTAAAATACGTTTAGACCAAAAAGTACTTGAATGAATGAGGATTTTGATCACAATTTGAAGAAATTTTTACTTTATTTGGACTTCCTCTACAATAATTTCGGCTTTGATACCATTATTGGATCTTGATGATACCATCGCGAGACTGGTGGTTACATGCAGGAACGTCTAAAATCCAAAGAAAGAATATAAAATCAAGACTTTTATTAATTCTTCAAGTTTCTCTTTGTAAAAACTTAAGTCTTCCATCAATCTTTTTTCATGCATCTTGCATCTACTTTTCTAATAATATTTTTCCTATTTTTGCTTATTTATTTATAAACAAATAAAAGAACGAATTGATATAATTATTTATTTGAATAATTATAACTTTTCTTTATAATATTTTTTTATTATTAATTATATTCTTTTATCAAAAAAACATAATCCTATACGTAACTATTAATTTGATCATATTCTTTCAATAAGTCTTCAATGAGTACTTCAAAGAGCAAGAAATACTTTTAATCTATTATGATTGTCGACGTAGTCCTACAGGTAATTTTCCATTAAGTCCAATATATTTCAAGTACTTCTTACATCTAATTTAACACTACATTTAGCCTGTAACTGTGTAACTATGAATGGCTGAAAGAGCAAGTGTAAATTTTGATGCCTCATCTTTAATCAGAAAGAAACTACAGAAACTACAGATTGTAAATTTCTGTAAAGGATTATGGCTACTGTAGAATTGCTGTGTCTTTCACTCCTACATAATTATCAAAGGTCATAAAAAAAATAGATAGACCCACAATGAACTCATTTGTGACAAGTATGTGGAACACATGGGTTCCTATCTCTGGTTCATTAAACACTAACAACCTGTCAAGAAAAAGGATGAGTCTTCACGGTTCACATACTCTCCAAAGTTTGAAATTATGAACTTTGTTTACAACTTCCGAGCAAAGGTTAGGTCTGCTTTGCACGAATGGATTCTCTAGCTGGTAAATAACAATAACCAAAACGAGTATAATCGAATATTTTGCAGTCCCATTCGTCTATTCTTTTTCTGGAAGTAGTTAAGGTGTGATTATTTTCTAAATTGGATTTGGACTCATGATTGCAAAGTAAATCAATTCTGACAATGCAGCATGATAGTTATACAAAAGCAGTAGCAATCGAATTATCTCATTGTTAAAAACATAGATATGGCATTATAATTATGGAGACAGGGCAGGCTAAAGGACAAGCAATAACACAAGAAACTTCATCGATCTGTCCCTATCTTCTCTGTCCTTAATGTTTGATAGACAAAAGCTTGATTGTCACTATTCACATGCTTATCTGTGTTACCTGCCTCTCCCCATGTGCTACCTTCCAAATGCATCCAAATTACTACCCTTAAATTTAAACTGGCTTAAGTAACTGTAATTTAATTCTCTTATACAGTCGTTTAATATGTTTAATATACAAATTGTGCCCGTGATTCCAATCAACAATGCCATAATATCACAATGGGAATCTATAATGAGTACCCTTTATTGAATAATCTACTTGTGGTTACATTAGGAATAAAGGATGTTCTAAACCTGTCCTTGCGAATTGGGAAAAACAAAAAAGAAAAATTATGGATATAAGAAAGAGAGAAACAAATTTGAGTGTGGGAAAATTTAGAAAACATTGTGTGTAGAAGATTTTTTTTTTTTGGAGAAAGTGTGTAGAAGATATACAATGGGAAGGTAGAGATTATATTCAAGAATTAATGCCAGATTCCACTTAACATGCTACGGAATCTGTTTGTGGACAACTTCCTGACAAGTCTCTTAGCATCAGAAATTTCTGCTTCTGCGAGTTTCTCTATGTTCTTGAGATGACCAGAATTTGCAATCTTTCTTCTTGCACTATTGCAACTTGTCAATGACATTAATATGGAAAGCAAGAACTTTTTGTTACCTGAATTTGCCTCTTCTTGGTTGAGCAATTGCAGAAGAAAGCCAATGTTGCGATCATCTTGCACAAATCGTTTTCGATTTCTAGGAATTGAAACCAAGCTGTAGAGTGCCTCAGCTGCCATTTCCCGTATTTCAAATGATTTTGCATCAAGAAATCTGACAAACTCAGGCATAAAGCCAGCATCACCCATTGCCTTTTTGGTCTCCTCTGATGTTCCACATAACTTAAATGCTACCTTCAATGACAATTCTTGAATCGAAACCTCTCCTCTGCGAAGAAAGTAAAGCAGTTCATCCGTAAACCCACAATTCATCAAAATTTTTATGGTGTTTGACGAAGAGAAACATAATTTCTCAATAGCTCTCAACGTTGTCTCCCTTGTTTTTGAAGAGAATGATGATTTAGGATCTAAAATGCGCAGTAATGAACGAATTCCTCCTTCTCTGATCACCGTTTGCCTAATGGATTGATCGCCAGAAGCTATATTTTGAATAAACTCAATTGAATTTATCTGCACAATTTCATCTTTAGATCTTGCTAGCTTGATAAACGTGGAAATGGCGCCTTCTTCAACCATAAATCTCTTTATTTCTTCAACACCAACGAGATTTCTCAACACCCCACAAGCCGGACCAACAACTTCTCCCCTGAATTCAACACTAGAGCATATTTTCAACAGAGCTGTGACACCACCATTAGCTGATACCGACCATGCATTATCAGAGTTCAGAGTCAATTTTTGCAGACTTCTTGCAGCTGCTTGTTTGCCCAATTCATCGCCACTTTCTAAAACCTGAATTAGAGGTCCAATGACTCCAGCGCCAATCAAAACGCTCTTATATAAATCAAATCCAGAAATCACAGAAACCACCTTAGCTGCTGCTGCTTGAATGTCTGCATCTAGAGAATCAAGAAAATTTACCAGCATATTAACAATCTCGTTGACTTCAACAACCACTATTTTCACATACTTTTCATCTTCAGTTACAACCTCATGTAGATTCAACAAAGCCTGCTTTTTCATTTGTGTATCGCCAATCTTCATTCTTGTCAACAAATCCCTTGTGTAGAACCTCATATCGTCTTTGCAAGCATTAAGACCAGGCCTTGACACAACAATTGCAAAACTTTGTGTCAGAACACCTGCAGTGTAAATCCCAGAAAGATTCTTTACATGGCGATCAAATTTTGAGGACAAAACATCCAAATCACTCTGCATCAACAGCTTTCCACTGTAAGAAAGATCCGTACACCTTCTTGCAAGATCATAACATTCATTCACTGTGACCAAAATAGCCTGAATCAAGCTTGAAAGAGCAGAGCTTTCAGAAGAATCATAGTTTTCAAATGCGATCAAGGCAGAATTCAATTCTTCCAATTTGGTTCGAACGAGTTGCCATTTTACAACAAACACTTTGATAGAATGAGAAAGAGAAATCAAAGAAGATACATGTTCAATGGCTTGCCTGAGACAGGATTGCTGACAGGAGGATGATTCTGGTGATTGATTTTGATGCTTTTCTTGTTTTTCTTTCCCCATGTTTGGTTAACATGAATTTCGAACCAAACCCATATTTTTTCTTTGAAGAAGAGATGAGGTAATTGACAGCATGTTAGTGTTATCTCCTGTTTGCAGCTGAAACTGAATCGGGGCTATAAATGTGCATTTACAGGTCTGACCGCGACGAGTCAATGACGTAAAGGTAAGGGCAGTTATGTCATATTGTATTGTGAAACGTGAAGAAGGGTATCTCTCAGACCACGTTGAACGTTAGAAGTATATTAAAGTCACAGGTTGTTAAACAGAAAGTAATAATCATGTACAGTGATACAACAGCTGGAGTTTTTGATTTTAAGATTCCAGATGATCCGATGATATTGTACGTGAAAGAATTTATAATGGATGTTGTAGTTTGAATTTGGCAAATGTTAAAACTTAAAAGGTATTGGAGCAAGCGAAATTTTGAATATTACTCAATTCTCAACTGGGAATAGTAAACTCGAATGTGGTGAAAGAAAAGCACACGTCATATTAAGTATTAATTAATTTACTATCACTTTCTGGTACTTTATTAATGTAGTTAATGAAAAGTTATTACTTTAACAATACATAATTCTGTGGCTGCAACGCTGACAACGTTATTTCACTGTCCATAATTCATATTTAATTACCGATAATTTGTTAGTTCAATGATAGAGGGTATATCACGGTTGAGTGATTTTAAAACTATGAATTATTTAATTTAAAGATATTCTTTAAAAAAAAACAAAAGTATTCTTATAAAGATAATAAAGGCAACCCGTTTTTTATACAGGAGTAAGTTTTCTTATGTCATCCGGTAAATGAGATTACTTTCTGTGGTATTTTTTGTTATATATTTATAAACTTATATTAAATATATTAATTATAATTTATTAAAATAAATTAATAAAATAATTATTAAATAAATAAATTTAATTATGTAATCTAAAATAAATTTGATTTAATGTTTTTAACAACTAATTAGATAGTCATTAGATTTAGAATATAGGTAATACTGATATAGAAAGGTCTAATAAAAATAAATTAAATCAAATTAAATCTTTTCTTTAATTTTATAAAAAAATATTGGTGATTAAAATTTTATAATACCTTTATTCTATTGAGAAGACTATTATGTATATAAGGAATAAAAAAAATCTAACTTAAAAATATTATATTTATGATTCAAATAAATACCTATTTTACTATAAAATTTTGTATTCTATATTTATATATACATGATCACATAATTAAATTTTTTTCCATGAATAAATTTATGATATAATTAGAATTTAGGGTTTAACACGAGAAAAATTACATTTGATTTTCTTTATAATAAAAACAATGCATGTTGCGTTTTGTGCAAGCTTTGGAGAATGCTACAACAATTTTCAAGCTTTAAAACTTTCTCTTTAACTTTTAAGACTCACTTGAGAATCACTCATTCGAGTTACAATAAAAATTTCTACTTCTATGCAAGTGAAAAAAATGATGTGAGAATTGTGATTTAGGCAACTATATACTTAGTGAAAGACAAAAACCTGAATGCGAGTTATGGTCCACAACTTAAAGACACTCGTTTAAATTTGGTGAAAAGAGAGAAAAGGGGTTTATTAAGCTAAGAAATTTTGCTAGCATGGTGATGACAAAACATCCCCACCATGTGAAAGTTATCTTTGTTGGATGCCTTGAGCTAGCAGTCATCTTTTCTATAGCAAGTGGAGATGAACCAATACTGCATACACTAACTGATAGAAAAACTTTGCTCTCTCATTTTCTTTTCTATAACCAAAAGCCAAAAAGCTGCGCATGTCAAAACAATAAGTATGTATAAAGAGATACACATAAAGGTTACAGACCATATCCCTTCACATTAAGTTATTCAGAAGGCTAGGAATAAGTGCTTTTCAAGATTCCATGTCCTTCATGGTTTTTCCTGGAAAATTTAGAGGAAAGAGCATTATTTTATATAAGGTATATTGAACATGGCGAGCAAGACAAACGAGAAATATAATAATGAGACCCATGATGGGATTAGCTGTCTCATTTTTCGTGCTGATAATATCTTATTACATGCCAAAAAACCATATTATTCTGTTAGTCACGGATCGTTATTTTATGTATAATCTTGCTTTGCAATGAATAATGCTTTAACCCGTTTTAACGGTTATCTGATTTTTGTTTTTTCTAAGCAATGCAAGGTAAAAGCAAAAGAAAACTTTTAACAAAGTGGGGAATGAATCATCAGGCGGCGTTAACATTACATTTTAGCTGTCTTCGATATCTCAACTGTAAGTTCCATTTCTTAGTCACCAGCATGCTGGCGAAGCGACATTTTCAGAAAAATTTGTTTGTTGCATCCAGCAGTTGTCTTCTTTCCTTCTCAGCATAATTTGATCTGCACATGGCCTCCTCAATCCATCCTCATTCTTCAAGGATCGCATAATTTTTCTAAATATTTCATGGACAATGCAAATTCACCAGCCATATCCTCATCCAGATGGGATTAGTTGTCTGAAAGGTTCATGGCAAATTCACATATATATTTTAACATAGCATGTGTGGGTCCTGCTCTAATCCCATTTACTTGTATTTTCTGAACAACTCAATTGCCATATATAATCATTCAAGTGGATTATTTTTATTTGATTCTGTTTATATTGTATTCAGTCAGCTTATGAATCCCTCTATTGTTAGTTGAATTATTTCATTTCAGGAAATATAGTGTTATGCCTATCTAGACTTTATAAATTAACCTAGAGGTCTTGAGTGTTAGGTGCAGTTGTATTGTGTGCAAGAACAAGAAATCATCTAGGGACACCTTTGAGTAAGGAAGAAGGGAAATTCAACACACATGCTAGCATAGTAACAAAATATGTATACCTTGGTTTTGAAGATAAAGATACAGATAACGATATTTTCATGCTCATCAACCTCCAATAAGAGGCAAGATTCACAAATAACGAGAAAATGATCATAAATAACAAAAAGAAATAGAGATTGCTTAACGCTGACACCTGCGCTTCTTGTTTAATTATCAAATCACATTTGGGATTTGAAATGTTCCTTCAATTGAAGCTCTTAACTCATAAATTATAGTCCAAGAAAAAACAAATATTTTATTAGGGGTGTTAGGTCTCATTCGAAGGAAAATTTATAACAATAATCACATTTAAAGATTTTTTTAAATTGATTATATTTAAAAAATTTATTCAAACTAAATAAAAAAAATCTGATTTTGATAAAATTATCTATATTTCAGACATGTGAAACTCGTGGTTTGAAGTAAGGTATAAACCTTACTCGAAACCAACTTTTGAGTTTGACATATGCCTTACTTGAAATTTATAATATTAAATTTAATTTATTATTATTATTTATCTAATATTAATATTAAATTTTTATCTAATATTAATTTAATCTTTATTTAAAATTATCTAATATTAATTTATATCTTATTTTTTATTTATAAGTTATTTAAATTATTTAAACGTAATTAATTTGTATAATAATGTAATTTAAGTTAATTTTTAACTTAATTTTTAGTTATATCTTAAATAAATTAAATTATTGTAATTAAAGTTTCGAGTAAGGCACCTTACTCAAAACTCAGTTTCAACTGTCAAGTAAGGCATGCCTCACTCGAATGTCATTTAAATTTACTAATTTAATTTTTAATTTTTAAATTATTTTTAATTTAATATGAATTAAATTTATTAGTATTTGTTTAATATTAATCTATATTTTAATCTTTAATTATTATATAATATTAATTTAATTTTTATTGAAAATTAGTTAATATTAATTTTTATCTTATCATTTAATTTATAAATTATTTAAGTATAATTAATTTGTATAATAATATAATTTAACTTAATTTTTAATTATTTTTATATCACATTTCTGATCGTGAAGGCAGTATATGACAACCGTTGCAAATCTTTGAAATATATTCTATTATCTCAGAATATATTACAATAACCTGTAAGACATCTGTGATATTGTCACATCCCGACCCGTGGCTCCCATCTGTGATAACGTCACATACCTCCAGGGTATACCCAATAACACAGAATACAACCTGTAGGTCTGTAAGACTGAAATCATAAACAAATATAAAACACTTCCAGAAAATTTTCTTTCAAATTCCTCACTACTATTCAATCAAAATAATTCAAACAGTTCAACAATTCCATCAAATATAATCGTACATCGTTTTCCAAATTTAGATAGGGAATAATATAAATAAAAGCATTCCAATACAAACCGTAAATTTACATTTTTATCAAGGTTCCATGGTCCTGAATACAATGAGAAACAATAAGAAAGAAAGACGCTCCCAGTG
>JAVXUL010083974.1:0-24164 GCA_035590515.1 Trichilia minutiflora | reverse complement strand
TTATTTAATATATTTTTTTATAAATTAAAATGATAATAAGTATTTTATTAATTTTAAATTAAAATTATAAAATTTTATTTTAATTTAATTTAATTAAATATGACTTGACCTGTTAAGATCAACCGCGACTCCGTTTAATACGTGCCCGAAAACCTGATCCTAATGGGCATGTCAGTTTGAGCACTGTCTGACACGGTCTAACACGCACAATAATCGTATTAATAGATTGTGTTAAATCGATCTATCTTTTATCGTACTAGATCAAACACAATATGGCCATTGTTTAAGATCGTGCCCGACCCGACACATTAGCCCTTGGCACTGCCGTTTGCCATCTGTACGTGTAAATTAATGCTCTTCAGGCAATTCTTAATCTCTTGGAATGATGGACAAAATCGTGCAGCAAATCTGTGCAATTCGTCCAAGTTACATATAATAATAGCTTGGGGTGGTTTGTATAATTGCTTCAGTCTTGTTATATCCACTGTATTTTGATAATTAAGTCAATCAGATACATGTTGGTTAGTACTTGGCGTGTAAAACACGTGAAAAGTTTCCTGATTGACAAGAGCACTCGCAAAGGATGTTGGAAACGGAAGTGTACATCCGATAGAGCCCATAAAGGCAGTACAATAGATTTTCATTTAGATGAATGTACTTAGAACACTTAGGGTTCTTTTAGTGTCGTGTCCGTGAAATCTAGGCGTAAGGTTTCTTTACCATCCATTGGGTTGCTTGGGTCACAGATGATGGGGGCCTGTATGTGATACCCGAAATCATGATGTTGGCGGCTGGAGGAAACATGATTCAGTCTTTACAAAAGTAATTTTATTCATCATTCCAGGTGGCAATCATATGGCGGCTAACTAATTGGGACCCACCCATGTAATAGACACCACGATCCAACAAAGTTCCACATCATCGTCCGCGGCGGCCACTCAACGGAGAGTTATTCTACCCTGGACTCAAACCGTTGTTACACCCCAACACCTTCATTCTTTTCCAAACCGTACACGACTTCTCTCCTGCAGACTGCAGTCAAAAGTACAATAACAGGAAGAATCCTTTTCGAAGCTTCTCCTCTGACTAAAGAATACGAATTGAACCAGTCTCTGTGTCTTGTCAATGACTCTGCAATCCTTAAAGGTAAAAGCTCCGTTAACGTTTCTCAACATCTGTTTCTGAAGGAATGCCAACTTTAGCGGTGAAACTCTACAGTATTTTCTTCAAACTCAACAAGAAACACCTGCTATACAATCTAAGAACACAAGCAGAATCATCTCTTCAGAGCAACAATCCTTTTGGTACGACTTGTCGTCCTGGCGAATCCGTGGCCGCCAGCAACCCCACATTCATGGATGGAGTGGCAACTAAAGACATCCATGTGGACCCGTTCTCTTGTCTAAGTCTGCGTATCTTTCTTCCGGACACAGTTATGGGCTCCTCATCAGCTGATGCTCATGTTTACAAAGGTTATTCCCCAGTAACAACAGGAAGGAACTCGTACAAGAAACTGCCTGTTATGTTGCAGTTTCACGGTGGTGGTTTTGTGAGTGGAAGCAATATCGCGGCTGCAAACGATGTGTTTTGCAGGCGAATTGCCAAGTTATGTGATGTGATTGTTGTGGCTGTGGGGTACAGGTTGGCGCCAGATAGTAGGTATCCGGCGTCGTTTGAGGATGGGTGGAAAGTGTTGAATTGGATGAAAAAGCAGGCTAATTTGGCACAGCTAGGGAATGGAAGAAATGGAAACGGTAAGAGTGTTGATGGTAAACGAGAGAAACAAGTTTTTGATGAGTTTGGTGTGTCAATGCTTGAGCCTTGGTTGGCTGCTCATGGGGATCCCTCAAGGTATTCTTTTTGGTACCTTGGCTTAGCTTATTCTGACATTGCTTTGATCTTCAATTTATGATTTTGATGCATTTCTGGTACATGCAATATCTCTTTAACCAACGAAAGCAGTTTTTGAAGTGCCAACAGGGAAGGATATATTGATTGTTAGAGCTTAATATCATGGTTTGGCCTTCTCAGCTTAAATATTTTGGTCAAATAACTTAACATAGTATTAGAGCTAATTGATTGGAAGGTCTTGTGTTTGATTTTTCATGTAGCATTTGTTTCTATTTTCTTCTGTCTCGCGTAGAGCACTTCGCACTAGCAGTTGAATGCTCTGTTCATTAAAGTTGAAGACATATATAGGGAGGGGAATTGAACGCTTTGTTCATTAAAGTTGAAGACATTTATAGTGATAACCGTAAGTTCTCAAGGATTAGGGGAAACTTAGGAAAGATTTCAAACTGATTGTAGCTCTAAAATTAGGAATGGAGCAAGCCCAATGTTGATTCTAAATGAATGGAACACTGGTCTAGAGACTGGATCGTCTAAGAAAAATATTCTGTGATGGAGTTTCTTTGTTTATTCCTACTGAGGTACCAATATCGTACGTACAACTATTGGTTGTCCAATTGACCTGTGCCGAGCATATAATTGCAGTTTAATTTTACCTTTCGTTTTTGCTCTTCACTTACTTTGCTTATTCCATGTGTTCTTGTCTTCCCTTTTATGAGTACTTTAATAACACACCTCTCATCAGAACAGGTGTGTTCTGCTTGGGGTAAGCAGCGGTGCAAACATAGCAGATTTTGTGTCTAGGAAAGCTGTAGAAACAGGAAAGCTTCTGGATCCAGTTAAGGTGGTGGCACAAGTTCTCATGTACCCATTCTTCATTGGGAGTGTTCCCACAAATTCTGAATGTAAGCTTTCAAATTCCTACTTCTACGACAAGGCTCTGTGCTTACAAGTGTGGAAACTTTTCCTTCCTAAGAAAGAATTCAACCTAGATCACCCAGCTGCCAACCCTCTCATCCCTGGAAGAGGGCCACCTCTAAAGCACATGCCCCCGACACTGACAGTGGTTGCAGAGCATGACTGGATGAGGGATCGGGCTGTCAACTACTCAGAGGAACTGCGTAAGGTTAATGTGGATGCACCGCTTCTTGATTACAAGGATGCTGTGCATGAGTTTGCTACGCTTGATATTCTCCTGCAGACACCACAAGCCATCGCCTGTGCAGAGGATATCGCTATATGGGTCAAGAAATACATATCACTAAGAGGCCATGAGTTTTCTTACTAAACAGAAC
Source organism: Trichilia minutiflora (assembly GCA_035590515.1). Taxonomy (NCBI): domain Eukaryota; kingdom Viridiplantae; phylum Streptophyta; class Magnoliopsida; order Sapindales; family Meliaceae; genus Trichilia; species Trichilia minutiflora. The sequence goes on along the minus strand of JAVXUL010083974.1, from coordinate 21,021 downwards.
ATAGAAGAAGGAAAAGCAAGCATCAGTTTTGTTTGTTGACAAATAGGCTTCAGGTTACTCCCTCGCATAGGCGATGGTTGAGAGCCTGGGAATGCTGTTGTTTTCTTGTGAAGTTTTAGTGTTTGTTAGGTAACAGCTAGGTTCCATTGCATTTTTGAGAAACATTTAGTGATTGGAGACATCCATTCGTTCATATTCTTTACCTGTATCATATGTATTTTGTTGTGTGTATAATTAAACCAAAAAATTTATTGATTCTTCTTTCGTTGCAATCTCCCTTAAAATTTACAACTAAATACAACAATTTTCATTTTTATCTGTATGGTCTTGAATTAGATGGTAACTGAGTCATTCATTATAACAAGCCAATAAATCAGAAAGTGTATGCTGCACTTCTTACCTCTGCTCATGCATCCATGTATGGGAGCACAGCACCATGGTTAAACTAATAATACACAATAACAGCATCGTGCTGGCCGGCTAGAATATGCATCTGAGCATTTGTTATTCTATTTCCACCAAGAATTGCATTGCTAATAGCGGGAAAGACAAGTAGTCCTAATCATTGTCTACTACAAGAGCCAACAGGACGGTATAGTAGTTGTCAATTTTATCAGGTATACACAGAAAATAAAAATATGATCAAAGGAAAAATGAAGATGCAGAGTGCAGGTAATGCAATTTGGTCTGAATTTGTCTCCACTAGGATTTTGTTACCCAATGTTCATCCTAGTAAAAGAGAACAATAGCAGTAATATAAAAACAACCAGAATATACAAATGAAGGGAATTTTGTAAACCAGAAAGTGACGGTCGTATATGGATAAATGTTCTAAAGTTGACAGAAAAAGAGCCTAGTGTATAAAGCTATTTAACACTCCGAAGCTTTAGGGAATCGATAAAAAGTAATATCGAAGAATGTCCTGCGATTGCTCTTTGCTAACATTGTTACTCTAGACTATGTGTAGTTGTCTAGTGGAGGCAAGACACCTTTTTAAAAAGATTTATTTTTTGCATAATTTTTCATTCTTGCATTTAAATATGTAGCTTTGTTATCTTCACCTGAACAAGAAAACGTAATAAATAGCCATTGCATCTCTGATGGGTCTTTCGAACATTTCTATTGCAAAAATGTTTTAAGCAATAGAAAGCTACGTATGTAATGGAACCTAATTTCCGTTGGCCCTGTGGATTCTACGTTGATGATAAAGACAATGATGTTATTGGACTTGACCTCAACTTCTCAGCCACTGCATTCTATCCATTCAACGGTGTCTCCACTTTGGAGAACAGTCCTTACAGCCGGTCCATTTCAGATGAAACACCAGACGGGAAGAGGTTAAAGGAGACACCAGTGACCGATGAATCCCCTGGAAGTAATACTTGTCTTTATAGTGGTATCAGCAGTGGAAGCATTATTAATAGCTTGAATAGCTTGCCAAGACTCCAATTCCGCGATCATCTATGGACTTCCACGCAGAGATACTTAGCAATTGAAGCCTTGGAAGAAGCAGCACTAGCCATGATGGGAGGCGAGGAAACTGAAGTAAAGGATGAAGGGAATGGGGATGGGATGTGACTAGTGCAACAAATTATTTCTTGTGCAGAGGCGTGGCTTGCCGTGACAAAGCACATGCTTCAGTTTTACTATCAGAACTCAGGGTCAATGCCCTTGTCTTTGGAACATCATTTCAGCGAGTGGCTTCCTGCTTTGTTCAAGGACTTTCTGATCGCCTTGCCCTGATTCAACCACATGGGGCAGTTGGAGTCATAGGCCCGACAACAAAATCAATGGCTGTTACATCAGAGAAAGCTGAAGCCTTAAGTCTTTTTTATGAAATTTGCCCACAAATCCAATTCGGTCATTTCATAGCAAATGCATCGATATTGGAAGCCTTTGAGCGAGTGAATTTAGTTCATGTTGTGGATTTGGGGATGACATTACGCCTGCCCCACGGCCACCAATGGTACAGTTTGATGCATAGCCTAGCCAATCGTTCAAGTAAACCACCAATTCTCCTAAGAATAACCGGCGTTGGGAACTGCAATATGATAAAGTTTTTAACTTTATTTTCAAGTTGGTGTCCTCTGTATATAGATTATAAATATATTTCTTAAATTAGAAATTTATTTTTTTGATGGAGAGATTTGCTCTCCTAAACTTTTGCATTCCATGTTTAATACCATAATTATATATACTCAAAATATTATAATAAGAGATATATAAAATACACTAGATTTTGACTTGGTATTAGAGCCATGGCTCTAGAATCTTCTACTCTTGAATCATCAACCCCTATAATCCATATTCAATATGAAAATTCTAATTTTCATGCTAGAGTTATTCTTACCGAAGTTAACTATGATGTATGGTCTCAAATATTAGAGATGTAAATTGTGGACGTGAAAAACTCGAGTATATTATGGGCAAAACTGATCCACCAAAGGAAACTGATGCTACCTATGCAAAGTGGTATGTAGAGAATCAAAAGGTCAAGGGATGGTTGGTGACCTCCGTGTCACCAGAAATAATGAAGCGGTATCTACGATTACGCACTACAAGAAAAATCTAGAGTGCTCTTGCTAAAGCATTCTATGATGGAATAGATGAGACACAAATTTTTGCACTAAATCAACGTGCTTTCATTATGAAACAATCTAGTTGACCTTTATCCACTTATTATGGTGAATTGGTCGAAATTTTTCAAGAATTAGACCATCGTGATAAGATTTTCATAAAGGATCCTGATGATATTGTCACCTATAAGAAATCTGTTACACGATTAAGAGTGCACATTTTTCTTAGTGGCCTAGATGCTGAATTCGAACAAGTTAGAAGAGAGGTTCTTCGAAAGGATCTTTCGATGGATCTTGACGACATCTATGCCTATGTCCATCGAGATGCTTTACGCCAAGTTACCTTGAATGATCAACCTGAAAATCCTGAATCTTCTGCTCAATGGTTTGGCGTGATAAAATCCAGTCTCGACAACCCACTCAAAAGGTAAAATCTGACCAAAAAAGATCTCATAAGAGCAGCTATGAGATATGTGATACCAAACCTAAACGTTTGTGCACTCATTGTGGTGAGAAAGGCCATACAAAGGAACGATGTTATGACTTAATTGGCTACCCAGATTGGTGGGATCCAGCAAAGGCACCACGCAAACGTAATTCGAAGCCAAACCACCAAGCCTCTGTTGCTGAAACCAAACCTTCCACTGATGGTGTAGAAGCTTCCTCTTTGATTGCAACTTTAGGTAACATTGGTAAGGTCTTTCATACATCTGCATCACATAGTAGTATTAGTACATGGATAATTGATTCCAGTGCAACGGACCATATGATCTTTGATAGTCAATATGTTCAGTCAATGAAATAGTCCAAAACACATGTAGTCTTTAATGGCATTGGCAACTCTTCACCTGTAATTAGAGAGTGTTCAGTTTCGCTTTCAGATAATTTGAATCTTGACTTTGTTTTAGTTGTACTTTCCCTCAACCATAACTTATTATTTGTTGCCCAAATAACATGTGTATTAAAATATGTTATGATTTTCTGGCCTAACCATTGTGTTTTTAAGGACATTCGAACTCAGAAGACGATTGGTTATGGTACTAGAAGAGGGAAACTATAATTTTTGGATTTGAAACTTACCAGTTCACATTAGTTGGCTCAAGCTCTTTCAGCAAATCAAATCAACAATGCCGTTTCAACAAATCAAATTAATAAATCCTCTAAAATCTAGTTACAGCACAGGCGCTTGGGTTATGCATCTTTTGGATATTTAAAGAAATTGTTCCCAAAGTTTTTTTCTCAATTAAATACTTTCAAATGTGATATTTGTGCATTTGTAAAAAGTTATCGTGTTTCTTTTCCAGTAAGCATGAATAAAAGTCTGTTACCTTTTATGTTGATTCACTCTGATGCATCGGGCCTGGCAAAAAACTATTCCTTGAATGGTTTTCGTTGGTTTGTCCCATTTATTGATGATCATACTCGTATGACTTGGATTTACTTGATGAAATCAAAGAATGAAGTTAGTTTTTTATTCCAAAAATTTCATAAAATGATTGCCACTCAATACCAATCTTATATACAAGTTCTTTAGACTGATAATGGTGGAGAATTTGTTAATTAGGAACTACAAAAGTACTTACAAGAACACGACATATCTCACCAAACGACCTGTCCTTATTCACCTCAGCAAAATGGGGTTGCAAAACACAAGAATCGTCACTTACTTGAAGTTGTTCGAGCATCTTTGTTTGGAGCTCACATGCCCACTAGTTACTGGGGTGAAGCACTCAACAGCGCAGCTTACCTCATCAATTGTATACCCTCCAACACTTTAGACTTTCAGACTCCCTACGAAGTTATCCATTCTATTGTAAGTGCCCCGACTACTTCGAATTTATCACCTAGAATTTTTGGGTGTGTGGCATTTGTGCATCCTCCTAAGCCATTATGAGATAAGCTAGAACCACGAGCCCTACAGTGTGTCTTTGTTGGGTATGCATCACTTTAGAAAGGTTACCGCTGCTATCACCCCCCATCATGAAAAAATATATGTCACTCTTGATGTTACCTTTCATGAAAATGACACGTACTATACTATTCCCGAGTCTTCAATTCAAGGGGAGAGACAAAATGAATTGCAGATCCTGAATCTAAATTCTCCTTTAGATTATTCATATATAAGTGGTGAATTTTTGGATAAAAGTGGTGAGTGTCTAGAGGAGACAATAGAACTGTGTGAACAACCTATTCTTGATTATCCAGAAATTAGTTTGAATGAAGGAAATAATCAGAATCAGATGGAAGCAACTCTACAAGTACCATCATCTAACTAATCATTTTTTGAGGAAAGCTCCTTTCCTAAAACCCAGGTACATTCTAAATCTCAAATTCTTAAAAAAATCCTTCCTACTCGAATCACTAGAGGTGTACCTAGAGCTAACTATGAACCTATTATGAGTTCTAATCCTAAGTATCCCATGAGCAACTATTTATCCTACCATAGACTATTAAAGGAGAATACATCATTTGTTAATCAATTATCTGCTGTATCTATTCCTACTAACATGCAGGAAGCTCTCAGAGATCCCAGGTGAAAAGAAGCTATGAATGAGGAAATGAAGTCACTTCAAAAGAACTCAACTTGGTAAGTTGTTGAACTACCTAAAGGAAAGAAACTTGTTGGGTGTAGATGGGTATTCACAGTCAAATATAAGGCAGATGGGACCATTGAAAGATTTAAAGCTAGACTAGTCGCAAAAGGTACGCTCAAACTTATAGAATTGACTACATGGAGACATTTGCACCAGTAGCAAAAATTAATACTGTCCGTATCCTTATATCTTTAGTAGTGAATCTTGACTGGCCATTGCACTAGTTTGATGTAAAAAATGCTTTTTTGCATGGAGACCTTTAAGAAGAAGTATACATGGAATTGCTACCCGGATGTAATATGCAATTAGAAGGTGGAAAACATGTGTGTAGATTAAAAAAGGCCCTATATAGTTCGAAGCAATCTCCAATGGCGTGATTTGGAAGGTTTACAAAATCAATGAAAGACTTTGGATACAATTAGAGTAACTCAGATCATACTCTTTTTGTGAAGCATAACAAAGGATTGATTACTTGTCTCATTGTGTATGTTGATGATATGGTAGTAACAGGAAATGACTCAGAAGAAAGGAGTGCATTGCCAAACCACCTAGCCAGAGAGTTTGAAATGAAGGACCTTGGTCCTTTGAAATACTTTCTTGGTATTGAAGTATCAAGATCAAAGGAAGGTATTTTATGTTTTAACAAAAATATACCTTAGATTTACTAAATGAGACTGGTATGATGGCATGTAGCCCAGTTAGCACTCCTATAGAAGAAAATTTGAAGTTGGACATATCTTTGGATCAAGTTCCAATAGACAAGGGAAGGTATCAAAGATTAGTTGGGAGACTGATGTATCTTACACATACTCGGCCTGACTTAGCATATGCACTAAGTGTTGTTAGTCAATTTATGCACTCTCCTAGTGAAGTACATATGAAAGTAGTTACTTGGATTTTGCGCTGCTTGAAGTCATCTCCAGGAAAAAAGATTATGTTTAAAAGGGGTAATAAACTAGAGGTTGAAGGATATACTGATGCATATTAGGCTGGATCAATGGTAGATAGGCGATCTACAGCAGGATATTTCACATTTGTAGGAGGAAATTTGGTTACTTGGCGAAGCAAGAAGCAAGCTATAGTTGCTTTATCTAGTGTTGAATCTGAATTCAGAGGAATGGCTAAAGCAATATGTGAATTATTATGGATCCGCAAGTTATTAGAAGACTTGAATATTAAGCATGACAACCCGATGAAGCTGTATTGTGATAACAAGGCAGCTTGTGATATATTGCCCACAACCCAATTCAGTATGATCGAACCAAGCATGTGGAAGTTGATAGGCATTTCATCAAAGAGAAACTAGAAGCAAAGATCATTGAAACACCTTATGTCTCATCTTAAGAAGAACTCGCTGATCTGCTAACTAAGCTTGTGTCAAGTAAGGCATTTCATGATGGTCTCAATAAATTAGGAACGATATTTTTGCACCAACTTGAAGGGGAGTGTTAAAGTTTTTAACTTTATTTCCAAGTTGTTGTCCGTTCATATATAGATTGATTGTAAATATATTTCCTAGATTAGAGATTTACTTTCCTAGTTGAGAGATTTGCTCTCCTAAACTTTTGCATTCCATGTTTAGTATAGTAATTATATATACTCATAATATTGTAATGAGAGATATATGAAATATACCAGATTTTGACTAAGATAAGGTTTGAAAGAGAAGATATTGGACCGACAATGCTAAAAATGATCAATTTAGCATATGCTCATGGTTATTGGAAAATGAGAGCAAAGTTTTCGATAAAATTTCTATGAATCTCTTCCTCATGTTATGGAAACAACCATGCATGTTCCCATGTTGTTTGACAAAATGTAAAAACCAAACATATGTAAACAAAAGATATGACTAGTGAGCTAAATAAATAATTAAATAATTAATGCTCTCTCCTCCGAATTTAATTGGCTAATATATATGCGTTAAGCGTAACGATGTTTTCAAAAAATTAGGTAGCCAGTTCAGCCAATAACAGTAAATGTAAAAAGCCCGGAAGAAAAGCGATTTCTTCGAATGAACGGAGGAGACGAACAAGCCAATAAATTTCAAAGATAAAACTACATCCAATAAAACTCCTGAACGTGTTCGATGCCAATAAACCTTAATGTTAAAAGATGAGGTTTGAAGTAGAAGATCACAATGCTATAAATGATCAATTACTGCATGCTGCCTGATTGTGATTGCGAAATGAGAATACAAATTTTAGATAAAATTTCTATGGACCTCCTTGGGTTATGGGAACAGCCATGCATACACGTCCCAAGTTATTTGTTTATTTCTTTTTTATTCAGTTTTATTTAAATTTTATAATATTTTGCCTAATTAGTGATTGAATTTATTATTTATTTGAGGTTAATTTGCAATTCTTATTGTTTATATGGAGATATATTTTAAAATATATTTATAATAAAACTACTTCTTGAAATTAGATTTTCAAAAGTATCTCTTTTTTTTATCTATTTGTAGAGTGGTTATTTTTTTAAAAGTGACTCTAAAAAAAGTTTACGAAAAACCCAAAATATCTTTTAACTGCTAACAATCACATTTTAGTTATTCTAATAGCGATCCCAAACGGGGCCTAAAGACCAAGAACTTCAATTACTCAATCAAAATGGCTACATGTACAGATTACTTAGAAAGTTCAAATCATAATGACAGTATCATATCTTAGGTAAGACTTCTTTTTTATTAAATATTTAAAAATTTTAAATTATGAATAAATCTAAATGTCATATTCTTCATATTATTATTATTATTATTATTATTATTATTATGTAAACGCAAGCACACAGACTATATATTCCGTAACCCTGACTTACGTTAGAAAGATTTTAAGAAATGCCAACTTCATCGTGTTTTCATCCATTCTTCCTATCATTATCTTAATACATACACATAAATATTAGAGATAATTCAAACATAGGTATATGATTTAATGTTATTTTATTAAAACTGTTGATGTAAGAAAATGTCCGACTAATTTCTTACACCAAACATTGAGTGACTCGCGGTGGTGGTGTAGTGGTTGATGGATTTTCTGTGTGTTTGTGACTGGACTTGGATCTCTCCCAAGCTGCCTACGTACTTCCCTCTCTTCCTGCTTTCTTGGTTTCTTTTTTTCCTTTTTCTTCTTGCTTGTCCTCTCTCCTCTTTCTGTTTGTTGTTGTGGTTGGGAAGATCAAGTCACACGTAGTTTTTTTTTGGCGGAAAAATACGTTGATTGTGTAAGATGATGATGATGTTGCAGGCTATGGTGACAGGATGACGATCCTAGGGGAATATAGGGTGACTGTATTAAATGGGTAGGACCCACTGTGATAATACCCCTGCCACATCATCCTCGAAGTCCTGAGATCTCGAGGATACATTCCTCGGAGCAAACCCCCCTGTCTCTTGAGAATGAAATCCCCTGGTTCTCAAGAGATTCTCAGACAGTGGCCGATGGCTTTGACGATGCCAGACAGTAGTGTCGTGAAAGCCCAGATACTCCTGGTGTCCGCGAGCCCTCGTCGCTCTGCATGGAAACTATCAGTCCGACCCCCCGAGACAGAGTTTAGAAGTCCTGTCATTGAATGACTGTTGCCCATATGGAAATCATGAATAACCCGACAGAGTTCTCCCGATCAATGGCCTCGGGCATACTACCCGAGACGATTTTGCCATTTCCTCCATGGTGTTGACAATTCTCGAAATGATGTCGTGTCAGAGGCTACTCAGGGAATAACAATCCTACATGATGGGCCTGGGCATGGGTTTGGAGATGGGCTTGGGCCTCCACAAAATACCCAAACACTAAGCCCCCCAGTTTTTAATTAAAGAGTTCTTTAATTGAAAACTGACCAGATTTGGCTCGGTTGTCACTTTATACAGTACCGGATGTCGTGACCTTTTAGCAAACTTCCTTAGGAAAACAATCGCCAGTCCACGTGTCACTACCCCATTGACAGACCAGTTGAAAAGGCCATGATATCCGGGCTGCAGTAATGTCACCGTCGAAATGGGCCCTACATTCATTTAAAATTTGAAAAGTCCCGACCCTTGACGTTCCATATTAGGGTGATGTGGCATCCCCCTACCCGTTGGATCGGAACCAACGGTTGGGATTCATTTGACTCGTCTATAAATTCATCCCCTTTCATTGAGAAACCTTTTTTCTCCTTCTCTATCCACACTTGCAAACAAGGACACTCAGAGTTTATAGCTCTCTTATTGTTCTCAAAAGCTCTTAGCCTTCAAACTCTTCATACTCTCTTCTCTTCGAGCAAATCTTCGGCACATTATATTCGGTAAGTCCTCTTATCCCCCTATTTATGGCTTTTTCAGTAATATATTCTTGTATTTTTTAATAAAATGCCATAGATGCATGCTCAGGCATAGTAGAAAATCATTAGAATAGGAGGCCTGATAGGGAACCCATAGAAAATGCTTTAGAGTTGTCAATGACCCCTGAACAGCCCTCTGACTGTTTGCCGATTGTTTTTTCTGAGCAGAAATGAATTCTGTTTCTAGCTCTTCGTCCCTTCCTGAGGCTGTTGTTGGGGGAGACACAGTAGAAGAGGGTTTGGAATTAGTTGCTATCCCAGACCCTATCTCTGAGGTCCGGTCTCCGTACGAGAAGGATTGGTTCCACTCCACGATCCTGGAGACTGATTTAGAGGCCTACACGGCCCTTTTTAAAATCCTCGAGGGTGTATATGTCCAAGTCCGCGAGGCGAGTGAAATGCCTAGCAACCCTCCTGAAGGTGAAGTGGCCTTCAACAAGGAGTTATTCTACTTGGGGGTTAGGTTACCCCTGCAACCTTATTTTTGCCGACTCCTAACAAATATGAGGATAGCCTTTTACCAGCTAAACCTGAACAGCTGGAGGACACTGGTAGGATTGTATGTGCTGTGGGGGCAATTGTCCAACTCCCCGCCCTCTATAGAAGAGATAGAGCACATGTTTATGCTGAAGAAGAATCTGGGGAAGAACCCTAGATGGGTATACCTCCAAGCCAGGCCTCAGAAACCCAATCCGATCAAGGGGAACCCCACGAGTAACAAAGACTGGAAGAGCAAATGATTCTTCGTGGGGGAAAATTAGAATTTTGAGCCTCACCTCCCCATGCCAAACATGTTTGGTGAGGCTCTATTCTGATCGGGAGATGCAGAGCTGAATCCCCAAAGCCTGGAGATAATAAGGCAGGCGAGAGATAAGTCCCCGGATCAAAAATAATTGCTCTCCGATCAGAGCCTGATTCTCTCAGGCCTGATAGTGCAATGCTCGAGCAGGGACTTTGTAAACCTGTAGAAGAAGAACTTTGCCCAAAGTATAACTTTTTTCCAAATGTCCGAATCCCCGATATATACATACAATATATATATACATATATATATATATAGTCTTCCCTTGTGCATATCGCTAACTTGTTATTTTGAAAGAGCAATCATGTCGAGGAAGCCTTTCGCCCTGTCCTCGCTGAGTAAGCTGGTTAAGAAGAAACCGACTGAGGCTTCCAAGCAAACTCCCCCGACAGCCAAACTACAAGGTCAAGGGAAGGAGATCATTAGGAGGAGGGCACAAGGAAACACGGATTCAGACTCCGAGTCCATTTTTGTCATCTCCCTGGATAAGGGGAAGGGCGTTATGGTGGAAAAGCCATCGAAGGGCAAGGGGCAAAAGAGACCCCAAGACGACCCCCCGATCGGTCCGAAATAGAAGAAATTGAAAATCGGAGGGTCGGGCCCTGGGAAAACTGATATGAGTTTTTTCGAGGATGACAAGATAGCTAGTCTGAAGGTGGAGGACAACCACGAAGAGAAACACAAGCACTTCCTCCACCTTCTTAGCTTAATTAATGACATCAGGCGGTAAGTGGCCCTTCCCGTAGCTGAAAGACTTGAGGATTCGACAGACTTTGAGGCTATGGACTTCATGTACCGATGGGGTCTAAAGGTAAACTCACTGCCCAATCCTTACTGCATGCCTGAGTGTCTTAGATTACTGACTTCTCTCCCCGACTGCAGGTCTGTTATCAAATGAAACAGCAACTGGATGCTCGGAGGGATGAGATGAGCAAGATGAAAAAGGTCAAAAAGGAAACGGCTTTCACTTTGAAATAGTAGGAGAAGGCAGAGGCAAAACTGGCCACCGAAAGGACCCAGTGGGAGGCCAAGGAGGCAGTATGGAGAAAAGAGAAGGAAGGACTCGAACTCCAGCTAGCTTCTACAGAGTCTGCTCACTCGGGGTTAACCCTCGAGAACGCTAACCTGACGTCTCGACTGAATTTGCAATAGTCCGAGACGGAGATGTTAAAGAAGCAGCTGGTCGGGGAGCCTAAGAGAGTCCGGGCAGCAGTGAAAGCCGCTGAGGTGAAGGGGCAGGCCTCGATGAATCAGGCAATAGACCTGACCTGCCAAACCTTCCATGAAAGATACCCTCAACTTCAACTCGAGTGGCTATACGAGGAGCTAGGGTGAGAAGTTCTTAACTTCGGGGCTCAGACCCTGGGAATAGAAGAAGAGGTCCCAGCCCCGGACACTACAATTGAGGAATCCCGTGCCGACCTTCCTCCAGCAACAAATGAGCCTTCACCGGACCCTACTTCAGATCCGAAGCTCCAAGACCCTGCCAATGTAAATAAAGGCTAGTAGGGTCGGGCAGTCTGTTGTAAAAACATTGTAATGGCTGAGTATTTTCAATAAAATTTCTGTTCTTCTCATCATGTCTTCTAACTTCTTTAAGTTATGCTCTGATTGAATGCCTGTAGTGCAATACTTTTCCAAGCATCTTACTTAGAAAAATTTCTTCAAATAATATATTCAGCTCAGTATGATTACCCATATAATTCGACGGCTTGACGAAGATATCTGACTAAATGCTTTAGATAAAACTTCATCGGAAATAACACTCAGATTGATACATGAACCTGCACTTTAAATAAACTCGATAAAAAGTTCCGAGCACATAACTTAGGAAATTTTCTTTAAATAATATGTTCGGTTTGACAGGAACATCCGGATAGTTCACTAGCTCGACAGAGACACATGACCAAAAACTTAGAAAAATTTTGTCAAGAATAATGCTCAGATTAACATATAAATATACAACCTTGTAAAGATTCGATAAAACATCCCGAGCATGTAACTTGGAAAAAATTCAATTCACCAATTTGCGATATCATTCGGATACATGTCCAAAGAAGTAGTTATAAGAACCGCGAATCAGGTTCGGTGAAGATACTAGACTGAATAATTTGAATAATTTTGGTTAGTTTACAAAGTCACCCCTGTAAGAATATCCGAGCATCGCATGTATATATGAAATACCATGAATAAATGGAGTCATCTCGGTGCAGATACTCAAACAAAATACTTAGCTAAAATAAAGAAATACCATCTCGTGTCGGATAACTCAAATGGAATACCGAAGAATGATGGAATCGTCTCATTTTATATAACCGAATAACATACTTAGATAAAATAGGGAACAGATCACCTCGTATTAAATAAGCAGTAGTGATCATTCGGGGCAACACATATATGTTTATCCAAGAGATATGGCCGCAAAGAATCAACACATCAATTTCATTAATCATTAAGTCAGGAAAAAATAAACATGAACAGATCAGTCCGTTATATGAATCGATCTTAAGAACAAAGAATCATAAGATATTGATAAACCGTAAATAGCATAAGGTCTTGGGCCCTGAAAGATAAAGTACTACACAAAAATAGTATCGAGGACAATGTCACCCTCCTGTATATATACGCTCCTTACCACAGAGACGACTTAGTCTCGCTGGTATAAGGTCTTCTCAGGGTAATTTGACTCCTACAAAAGAATCGGAACCAATAATCGACCTCGAATGACGTAGTTCATATGGCCATTAAATACCCTTAGCTCAAAGACAACGTAGTTTCGTTGGCCTAAGGTCTTCTCGGGGACAACTAGGTCCCAACAACAGAATCAAAGCCAGTCTGGGGCCTTGGATGGCGAAGTCTATATGGCCTCGAAATGACATGGTTCCCTGACTACTAAGAACCAGAGCCAGTAGTCAGCCTCGGACAACGTAGTCCTTACGACCTCAGAACGACGAAATCCCATAACTATAAAATATCCCTGGCTCGGAGACGATGTAGTCTCGTTGTCCTAAGGTCTTCTACTCCAAAAGATTGGGCTAGTTTCAACTCCTAAAATCAGACCTGAGTAAAGTACTAGAGAGAGAGAGGCCTGACATATAGTCTCTGCGAAGCAGGTGTTCAAGACGCTACTCACAGGATCGAGGGACTTGTTGCCAAAAGGGTCGGGTCAGGGATAGTATATTTTTAGTCTGTCTGCATTCCACGACTTTTTGATTGGGGTGCCGCTCAGGGTCTCCAGTTTGTATGCCCTCGGTCTGAGTACCTGAACGAATTTATATGGCCCTTTCCAATTGGCTCCAAATACCCCTTCACCTGGGAGTTTGGTGTTAATAGTCACCCGTCAGAGGACTAGGTCTCCTCTCTGAAAAGTTCGGCATCTGACTTTTTGATTATAGTATCGGACCACCCTTTGTTGATGTGCGGTAGCTCGGATCGTGACTTCATCTCTCTTTCCATCTAACAGATCCAACTCCAGTCTTTGGCTAGCCTCATTCTTTTCTTTATTGTAGTCTTGTGTTCGAAAGGTCGGAAGGTTGATCTTCGCCGGGATCATAGCTTCACACCTGAAAGCTAATAAGAAGGGGGACTCTGCCGTCGTGGTGCGGGGGGTGATTCTGTATGCCCAGAGGATCTCAAGCAATTTATCAACCCAGGCCCCTTTGTGCTCTCCAAGTTTCTTCTTGAGTGCTTTCTTGACCACCTTGTTAGCGGCTCCAACCTGTTTGTTGGCCTAAGGGTGTGCGGGAGTGGCAATTTTAAATTGATGCAGAAATCTGAGCAGAATTCCTTGAACTTTGCATTGTCAAACTGCTTTTCGTTGTCGACCACTAGCATCTGCGAAACCCCGAAACGATATATTATATTTTGTTTGACGAAGGTGGTAGTCTTCTTCTCGGTTATGCTGGAGAGAGGCTCCTCTTCTACCCACTTCATGAAGTAGTCAATCGCCACTATGGCGTACTTGGTGTTGCCTCGGACAGTTGGGAGTGGCCCAATTAGATCAAGTCCCCATTGAGAAAAAGGCCGCGAACTTGACAGGCATGTGAGTTTTTCCGACGGATGCCTCGAGATATCTCCATAAATCTGACACTGATGGCAAGACCTGACCATCCTGGATGCATCCTGAGAGATCGTGGGCCAATAATACCCTTGTCGGATGATCTTGTACATTAATGACCGAGCCCCTCCATGACTCCCGTAGGTCCCGTTGTGGATCTCCTCTAGTACTTTATATGCCTCATCTGGTCTCAAACATTTCAAGTATGGCAAAAGTAAATCTACATTTGTAAAGTATATTATCAATAACAGTGTACCTGGCTGCTCGGCTCTTTATCTTTCTTGATTTGTTTCTGTCGTTCGACAGCTCGCCATACTGAATGTACGCCTTTATCTCCCTCATCCACTTTGGGTTAGGGTTCTCCTACAGAGTGACAACGAAATATTCTTCAAGGTCCACACTTTCCGTACCAGGATCTCGACTGGCACAGTGGCTGGAGATTTTACCTTGAATACCAAGGCCAATCTTGCCAAAGAATCCACCCTGGAGTTTTTTGCTCGGGGAATCTGCCTGACAATGACGTTCTAAAAGGCCTCCATTGATCTCTTAGCTTGAACTAGGTAGGCTTGCATATTATCTTCCTGAGCTTGGAATTTCCCATTTAGTTGACTAATGATTAACTGAGAATCGCTATACACAATCAAATCCCCAACTCTCAAGGCCTTACCAGTTTCATCCCATTAATTAGTGCCTCATATTCAGCCTCATTGTTGGTCACCTTAAACCCAAATCGCAGGGAGTACATGACCTCTTCTCCATTCGATCGTCTCAAAATTATCCCTGCTCCTCCCCCCTGAATGTTTGACGCCCCATCTACATACATTTGCCACGCCCCCTCAGCGGTCAGGTGGTCGGGATCGCCATTTTTGTCTCGATCATTACTAACATCCGAGACCTGTAATACGACCATCTGATCTAAGACAGTGAGTTTTCCCATAAAATCAGCCAGTGCTTGTCCTTTAATAGCCCTCCGAGGTTTGTAATCAAGGTCATATTCACTAAGTACAGACTACTTCACCAGCCTCCCTGACAAATCGGGCTTGTGAAGGATTTGTCTCAGAGGTTGATATGTCATCATGATTATTCGGTGCGCTTGGAAATAAGGGCGCAACTTTCTGGCAGCAACGACAAGTGAAAGGGCAAACTTCTCATGCGAGGTGTATCTCCTCTCATCACCTAATAGAGACTTGCTTGTGTAGTAGACTGGGCTTTGTACCTTCTCTCCATCTTCCTTTACAAGGACAGAGCTGATGGAGTGCTCACTGTCCGTCAAGTATAACTCTAAAACGTCCCCCCTTTTGGGCTCACAAGATGGGGAACGTGTGCTAAGTACTCCTTCATCTCTCGGAAGCTCTGATTGTAGCACTCATCCCATTCTAGCCTCTTTCCCTTCCTCATTATCTGGAAAAAAGGGAAGCATTTATCCGTTGCCTTCGACACAAACCTACTCAAGGCCGCCAGTCTCCCGATCAAACTTTGCAGTTCCTTTATAGTGGTTGGGGGCTTTAAATTTAAGATGGCTTGGACCTTTTATGGGTTGGCCTCGATGCCCCGTTCACTGACCATGTACCCGAGGAATTTTCCTGCTTTGACCCCGAACAAGCACTTCTCGGGATTCAATTTCATGTTGTACCTTCTCAGGTAAAAGAAGGTTTCTTCTAAATGCTTAGCATGGTCAGAAGCTTTCACAGACTTGGTGATCATTTCTTCCATGTACACCTCCATGGTTGACCCGATCAAAGGCTTAAAAACCTTATTGACCAACCTTTGAAACATGGCCTCGACATTCTTTAACCCAAAGAGCATGATTGTATAACAGTATAGCCCTTGGTCAGTGATGAAAGCAGTCTTGTCCTGGTCGGGTTCATGCATCTTAATCTGGTTGTACCCCGAGAAGACGTCTATAAAGTTGAGGAGCCCGTGACCTGCTGTAGCATCTACCAACTGGTCAATATTTGGAAGTGGGAAGCTGTCTTTTAGGCAAGCTTTATTCAAGTCGATGAAGTCCACGCACATCCTCCATTTCCCCGTAGCCTTCTTCACCATTATGACATTTGCAATCCATTCGGGGTACTGAACCTCTCGGATAAACCCTGCCTTCAAGAGTTTGTCCACTTCAACCTTAATGGCTTCTCTCCTTTCGGAGATGAATGTTCATCTCTTATGTGCCACAGGTTTAAACTTTGGGTCCACCATTAACCTGTGGGCTATGATCCGAGTACTAATTCCTAGCATATCGTCATGGGACCAAGCGAACACATCAGTGTTTTGCCTTAACACCTGAATCAATGATGCTCTATACTCGGGGGCCAATTTGGATCCGATCTTCATCGATCTTTATGGGTGTCTTTCATTCAGAGCAACTAACTCCATTTTTTCGATCAGCTCTGGTGATGGCGACTCTTTGAACCGGCTCTTCCTGCTATCTGGCTCCTCCGACAGTTCCTCCCACCGATCATTTTGCTTGGGTCCTTTAGTTTCCTGCTCCAGGGGACGTTTATGGATGCAATAAGAGTTCCACGAGGCAGTAGCAAAGCAGGATCGAGCTTCCCTCTAATTTCCTCTAACAATCCCGATCCTTTCTCCAGCCCAAAATTTCAGCTTCAAATAATGCACACTTTTCACTGCCTTTTCGGATCGGAGGAACGGTCTCCCCAAAATCATGGAGTAGGGAATCTTCATATCTACCACCTTGAGCTCTACCATGGTAATCTTTTGATACGGCTTAATGCCCATAGTGATCAAAAACTGCACGGTTCCCAGAGGATATACATAGGATTCTCTGAACCTATGCAGGGCGGTCTCTACCAGTTGCAATCTCAGGTCTTCTATTCCCAGAGAATCCAGCGTCTCCTTGAAAATGATATCAGTAGAGCTCCCAGTGTCAATCAAAATTCTCCCAACTTGGTAACTGTCATTGTGACGACCAGAGCATCGTCATGAGGATAGTGGACCCCATATTCATCCTCATCGATAAACATGATGGGCACCGAGGCTATTTTTGGTTTCTTCTCCGTACACACATTCAATACATGTGGCTTCACATTTGCAATTGGGATAGAATATCGAGAATAATTATTCCTGGCCTTGTTTGAGTTTCCTAAAAGTGTGGGACCACCGATAATCACCATTGCCTCATCATGCCCCGGAGCCCGTCTCGGGTCCTGGGGTCCTTCATCATTGCGAACCACAAATTCGGTCAAGTAATTATTCCTGACCAAAACTTCGATTTGGTTCCTTAATTCGTAGCATTCCTTTGTCAAATGTCCCATGTACTGATAGAACTCGCAAAATTTGTTCCCTGCTTCTCCAGAGGGTCTGAATTTGAGCGGATGGGGGTCCAACAGCAATGTCCCCCATTTCCTCACCTCTTCTAGAATATGTGAGAGGGGAGCGTTCAGTGGGGTGAATTTTCTCTTCTCCTCCTCCTCCTCCATTCGCCTCGGTTTATGCACCTGGGCGGCCTGTTTCGGATTGTCTCTCCGAGGCGATCTTTGCTCCCTGGAATACTGGTCTTCTCTCCGCCTGTCACCCCTATAGTATTCGGAGGCTCAATCCCCTCCCCGATTGGCCTCAGGAAACTTTCTCCCGTCATTTCTCCACCTTCGGTTCTCGGGCTTCTTAAACTAGTTGTTGTCTCTCGGAGGAGCTCCTACTGGCCTTTGCTCTTTCATCTTTCGGGTTACTTGATTTTTCACTTCTATTTCATCAAGTATCTTCCTCTGAGCTGCCTCGTAGGTGGTCACTAAGGACTTACATACTGTATACCAGGCCTTGTCTATTTTGAGCCCTTGTTTGAGCCCCTCCAGGGCCACCGGATGGTGGAAAGCCTCCAGTTCAAGCACCTCCTGGCGAAGCTTCTGAGACTTTCGCCATTTCCTTGTTTAAGTAATAACAAGGAGCTCGGGGTCCTGGTGCTAAAGACTACACTTCTGAACTCTGTAATGAACACATTGTATAATTACCAAAAACTCTGGATGCTCCCCGGGGTTAGCCTCATGAACCACTTCCTGGCCTGCCCCTCTAGGGTCAGGGGGAACAAGTGGCACATTTAATCCTCACCGAGACCCTAGACGAGCATCATCTCGTGGAAGAAATCCATGTGTAGCGAGGGGTCGATTTTCCCACAGAATGGAGTGATTTGTGGCATTTTAAACTTTCTGGGCAAGATCTGGCCCAATAACTTGGGGGCAAAGGGTGACTTAGCATAGGGGCCGGTTGTTTGAATAGGTTCAGCCAATTCACCTAGGGGAACAGCCTTTTCCCTGCTAATCTCCTCCACCATTTTTCTCACCAAGGACTCTATGTTTTTGTCCTTGTTGAGGTTCCCTGATTCCCCTCAGGATGCAGACCCTCTCGCCTCGCTACTTCATGCTCCCTCTTTCGTCTCTGCTCGAAATGTATTCTCATGTCCCCCGGAAGGGGGCTGGTCTCATCAGGTATCTCTTGTACTGTGCCTAGGCTCCAGGAAACCTTGTTGACCCAGGGTAATGCCTTTCTCGGGCCACAGGGGGCATGCATGCATCCTTAACCCCTACTCTCTGCAAATGGGGTTCCTCTTTAGCCTTACTTTTTCCTTCCTCCACGGCTTTATACCTTCTAGTTCTGGGTTTTCTTCTGACTCCTTCATCATCCCTCATCACAGCTTCTAGTTAAGGGATGCTACTCTCCACAGTCTCGTCCGGCACCTTCGTATCCTGCACATTGGTCTGTATCATCTTCTTCATCTCCGATACCTCTTTTACCAACACTTGTACTTATCGATCTTTTTTTTATTAAATGGATTGCATAAGATTAACATAAAATATATTATATTTTTTTAACATGATATTAATATAATGCAATAATCTAAATTATGAGCAAATACATTGATTTAAGTGTAGGAGAGAGAATTTAGTATAATTTTTAGAGTTCTTTATTTCTTACTT
The DNA here is from genome assembly GCA_035590515.1 of Trichilia minutiflora. Lineage (NCBI taxonomy): Eukaryota > Viridiplantae > Streptophyta > Magnoliopsida > Sapindales > Meliaceae > Trichilia > Trichilia minutiflora. The sequence continues at coordinate 1,741 of JAVXUL010083974.1, read as the reverse complement.
TTGTCATTTATGTTGTTTTTCCATTATCATAATTTTACAATTACTATATTCTAAAAGCATCTGTTTTTAAATTACCAGCCCTGAATTTTCCAACACAACCCATTGAAACAACCCTTCTTTATTGCTACTAACTCTTCTTCTTCTCTAATATTTCTTGCTATCATTTTTGAAACGTCTCCTTCTCCCTTTCTCCCTTCTCTTTTTACCTCATCAACCTCCAGCTTTTAACCTTTAGCTTTTTTGTTATGGACTTGAGTTTGTGATCTAGTTACAAGGTCAGCGACTTGAACATCAAAATGCTGGTTTCTAAATTGGCATGCTTTGGGATTTTTTTTCCTTTGTGACCTTTTTTTTTTGTTTTAGGAGTAGGGCTCATTTAAAAGAATCTAACAATCTCTTAATTAATACAAATTTAAAAGAAATATTTATTATTTATTAAATTTTTTGTTACTTCAGTAAATAGATTTGTTAAGACTCGTTGCTTATATACTTCTCAAATTGTTGCTTTCCAGGACGCTTAATACAACCACAAAACAAGTAACAAGAATCTGCAGTGCACACACCAGGTTTCTACAGCTAAAGGTCAGCAAAGTGCACAGGATAATCTTTATTAATCTTGCTTAGAGAGCACTACGACTGGAAGAACGGGAAATAATTAGGAGAAACTAAGACCTCATCTTTATCAAGGAAAGCTTTGAAAATCTTCTCATTCACTGAATTGTTTTCTTCAGTACATAAAAGATAGCAATTAGTTATAACAATCTGCCAGCTAATAAATCTTTTTATATTACAAAAATACCCTGACATACCTACCTACCTACCTACCTAACTAATTAACAGATTTCTGGGATTCATTAGCACATAAGCCAACAGATTGTAATTGTTGTACGTTAGATTGTAGAAATTAATAAATCACATGACTTTACATAAATAACTAATTCGAGAATCTGCTGATGGTGCCAAAACACTTGACAACTCATTTTTTTCTTTTTTAAATTTAAATATCACACATGATATATCTATTTATCGGAGGATCTGATTGTTCTCACATTTAGGTACCGTTAACAAATTAAATGGAGATAATAATACCAAGCCACACATGTTATCACCGTAGTATTATTAGCAATTTAGATAATTGGTCCATTTACTATCTGATGCTTGCTCCTGCGATTCATCCCGGTTGCTGTGAGGCTGTTTCTGTCCAGATGTGGATGGAGGTGATTGCCTTAAGCTGGCCCCATAGATCTTGAATAGCTTCTGCTCCTTTGTCATTTAAGATTAGCTCAAAAGAAAGCTCCCTGACAACTTTACTGAACTCCTTTGCTTCGTCTATCAATGGACGACGATTCCTCAACATAACAAAATCAGATAGGGAGGCATCCTTCCTCTTGTACTCTTCTGATTTTTCATACATCTTCGCCAATATTGCAAGTAATTCTAAATGTTTAGAAGACTTCAAACTGGCGAAGTAACTAGGATCAATGGCCCTGGCGAACTTCCATCCTACTTTTGCTCCTTCAACATCATTAGTCGTATGTAATATATACATCCATTAAACATCTGGCAAATTGATGATACAACATCAAAATCAAATTACATCAACCCATTATAATTAATTTTAGTGGATAAAAATATAATTTAAGTCAAGAAGATGATCTAAATATTAGGGTTACTAGTTTGACAAGAAAGATTGAAGCCATGGAACTTAGAAAAGCAAAAGAAGTCAAATTCATTAAGCATG
>JAVXUL010083544.1:0-24174 GCA_035590515.1 Trichilia minutiflora | reverse complement strand
TTTTAAGCTTAATCTTCATCAAATAATCATCCTTGCAACAAGAGCAACAAAAGCCCTAAGGTTAGTCTTCTTGAAAATCTTTGTTTTTCAATTAATTAACCTAGGGTTTTGGCATGAAAAACTTACAGTTCAAGTATAAAATAGGCCATAGAACCTTCACACGAAATCCTAAAAATTGGGATTTTTCTAATCTATCATTTGTATCGATAAATTAGAGAACCTTGATAGCCAATGGTATTAAAATCGATGAGAAATTATAAATAGAGCGAAGTTTTGTGAGAATAGCATATTAGAGGGAGAGAGAAGAGAGAGAGAGAGAAAGAGAGAGAGGAGTACGAGAGTAGTATGAGCATGCATTGCATCATGCACACACTTTATAATCATGATTCTATAATTGTATATGTATCCAGGTGTAGCAGCTGAGACAGGAGGATCTCTGTCCTGAGGAGGATACGTAAAGGGTAGTTTTCCACCCTAGAATGGTGAGTGGACATATTTCTTTCCCTTCATCTCATTTATTGTTATTTATGAATGAATATAATGCTAGAAGATAGTATGTGAATATGTATATGGATAACGAAAATGAGGAGGCGATGGATGTATGTTATTGTATGGTTGTCAGGTTGGCCCCTTGTTTGTGATAGAAATATGTTTGTGATAGAAATATGTTTGTGATGAAACCTAGATTGCCATGAATGTGAGATCAGAGACCTAATATATATATATATTGATATTGTGATTTTGAGGTCGGAGGCCAATTTTATATATATTTATGAATGTGGCAAAGTTGAGTATAATGGTCGGGGTACCATACTTGTTTTATGTTTTGGCCTTGTGAGCCACCAGTTACTCGATTTGCCCTGATGGGCCATCGAGATTGATTTATGATTTTGTCTGTCATGTTATTGACTATATGTGGATGAGAATTGACCATACAACTTATATGGAGTGGGTGGAATCCAATAGACCCCAGAGTGTAGATTGGCTATACAGTCCAAGGAGGGATGGATGGAATTCACATGTCCAGGCTAAAGTATGCTAGCCTCATTCTATTATATTAATATCCCAACTAGGGTTACGGATCGATCATACAGCTCAGGTGGAGTAGGTGAGATCCTATAGACCGAAGGATATTATTATACATGAGCACACATCCCTAACTAGGGTTGTGGATCGACCATATAGCTCAGGTGGAGTGGGTGGGATCCTATAGATCGAGGGGCTATACATATTTGATATTATATCGATTTCTAGACATGTATATGATGCCACATTTCACTATACTAGATGTATGATTACAAGGATTTTCATAATCAATGTTTGGCCTCTGATTTTTGTTTTGTTATTTGTCTACTCACCGAGTATTTTTTTAAATACTCACCCCTCACTTCCCTTTTCAAGTTATTAGTCGAACGCGGTATAACGTAGCTGAAGCGAGAATTCAGCACAGTTTTCAGGTACTTGACTCAGATTTTTACTTTATGGTCTACTGTACTGAAAAACATTTATAAAGGATGAAATTTAATGTATTTGGCTTGGCCAAGAGTATTTTATAATGTATTTTGATAAAATACAAATGTTGATACTTGTATGATTGAAAATCTTCTATTTTGTATTGTTTATTTGCAAATGAGTTTGAAAATAGGTACTAATGCTTTGCGATTCTAGGAGTGCATTCTAAGTGATATGATGTATTTTTAGGATTCGCGATGATTGTCACGTGATCGACCAAGGCTGGGGCGTGACAAAGGTGTTTAGAGATAAAGTTATCAGTGACTTACTTAGGTCTTTCTTTGGGAGCTAATCCAAGAACCATGTGTTTTTGGGATCCGATGATCAGAAAAATTGAGAACAAGTTGGCATCATGGAAGAAAAATTTTCTCTCAAAAGCAGGAAGGATAACTTTAATCAAGTCTGTGATTTCAAGCAGTCTGATGTATTATTTATCCTTGTACAAAATGCCAGTGGTGGTTATAAAGAAGATAGAATGTATTCAGAGAAAATTTTTTGGGGATGCTATAGACCCAAAAAAGAAGTTATATTTGAATGCATGGTATTCACTTTCTTTGCGAAAACGTGATGCTGGGCTTGGGGTGGAAAAGATTAGAGTTAAAAATGCGAGATTAATGGCAAAATGGCTATGAAGGTTTAGGAACGAATCAAATGCTCTTTGGAAAAGACTAATCTGTGTGAAGTATAATTTAAAAGAATCCTCTTGCTTGCTGAGTTTCAATAACTCTAGCTTTCTTATTTTATGAGGGATTTAAAGGCGGTATATGTTAATGATTCAAGATATAGTGAGGTGATCAAAAGAGAGACTGGGTTTATGATGGGCAATGGTAGAAGAGTGAGCTTCTGGTTTGATAAGTGGTTGAATGAAAGCCCTTTGAAAGACTGTTATACAAGATTATTTTTGCTTGCCGCTAACAAAGATGCTGTAGTTGCTAATTATGGAAGACAAAACGATGGTATGATGAGATGGGTCATATCCTTTAGGCAAAGGCTGTTTGATTGAGAAATAGAGCAATGGAGAGAACTATTAAATACTATTAAAGGAGTGGTGTTGAATGATCAATCCAAAGATAGGTTGATTTAGAAGTTTGACAATAGAGGAGTCTTTAGAGTTAAGTCGTTCTATAATGTAGTGATGGGTAACTCTCATTCTACTCCTAAAGATTGTATCAATAATATGTGGAAAGGTTTAACACCTCTAAAGGTTAAAATTTTTGTATGGCAGATGATGAGGGGTAGGACTCCTGTAAGAGAGCTCTTGTATAGATTTGGAGTGATTCATGAGGGTGATACCAAGTGTATTTTTTGTGAAGGAGACGTGGAATCTGTGAATCACTTGTTTCTACATTATGAAAGGGCATGGTTATTGTGGAATGTGGCAATAAATTGGTGGGGGTTTATGGCGTGTATCCCGAATAGTATTCAAGAGTGGCTGGTTCAATTGGAGGGGATCTGTTATTCGAAAAAATACAATGTTGGATAGAATGTAACATTTTATGCAGTGGTGTGGATGTTATGGATTCATCAAAATGATAAAATCTTCAAGGGGAAGGATGTGTCATTCTATCAAATGAAGGAGATAGTAAAATTAAGAATTCTATTGTGGTTCTAATATAATGGTGCTAGTAAACCTCTTGGAGGATTCTGTCCACTAATGGATATTAAAGAAGCTTGTGTGATCATTAAAAATCCCAATGTGAGATGTAAGTTGCAATAGACTCTACCCGAAGTTAATTGTATGAAATTCAATGTAGATGGATCAGTTATGGGTAAACCTGGGCCTACGAGAATTAGAGGTGCACTAAGAGATCATGAAGGAAGGATTGTATATATATTTTCCTATAATATGGGGATTTTGGATTCTAATAGAGTAGAGATAAAGGCAATTTTAAAGGCCTTTAAAATCTTGAAGGAGAGGCAGTTGGTTACTAGTGATGTTGAGATTGAAAGTGATTCATTTTCTACTGTTGCATGGTTGGGGGAAAATGAAGTTGCTGTGTGGAAGTATAATTACATTATTAATGACATACAAAATATCTGACAGTCTTTGAGTAATATATCTATAAGTTTTAGAAGAAGGGAATCAAACTTCTTTGTTAATTCTCTTGTAAAGTTGAGGGTTAACAGGGCAGTGGATTTGGATGCATGGGTGATGGATGTGTAACCTTAATCATTCGATTTTGCTTCGTCAAAGAGAGGGTCGTGGTTTTGCTAAAGGTTCTGGGAATTCAGTAACTATATTATCCCCTGCAGTAGTGCTGTTTTTGTTGTTTCAGTGCTGGTATTGTGATAATGCTTCTGGGATGTTAGAATGTTCTCAAACAGCATTCTTATGTTATTGGGTACGAGTATTGGATGACTTTGCTTTCCTTGTGTTGAACCATGGGAGTCTAATGCTGCTATTGGGTCTCCAAAGTTGGTGATAGCTGTTGCTTATGTATCATTTTTGAAACTGCAGTCATAATGTCTTGCTGCTATCTGTGCGGGTAGTAGGTTGTTGGGTTGTGTGGCTGATAATGATTTAATCTTCTCTCAATGTTAATCCTCTGTGATCGATGATCTAATTTCAGATGCCGATATGATGTTCTCCTGTTACTGGATGGTTCTTTTGTTGTTTTTTGTTATGGCTATGTCTCTTACTGTAGCTGCCTTTGTCCCCATAGCTGCTATGTTTGGTTTTTGGGTGTTGCAAGTTGGGGTGAATGTGTGGGGTTTGGGACAGTTAGGTTGTGGGTGGAGGATGTGTGGAGGTAGTTGCTATAGCTGCCTTTATCCCTATAGCTGCTGTTTCTGGGTTTTGAGTGTTTGTCAATTGGGGTGTTTTTGTGGGGTTTGGGGCTATTGTGTTTTGTGCCAGTTAGTTGGGTGTATACTCGTTGGGGTTGTGTTTTGTAAAGTTCGGACTTTTTAATTAATAAATTTTTGCTATTCATTTAAAAAAATAATAAAAGAAAGATGGAAATTTCAAAAAAAGGTTATCATCTTACAAAATAAAAGTAATTGAACTAGTTAGAATCATAACAGTAAGAGCCTGTTTGAAATTGTTTTGGCTTTTAAAAAAGTTATACTTTTTGCTGTATTGTTGAAAAAATTAAATTCAGAGAGAATAAATTGAACATTTGGTAAAATTTATTTTTAAAAATGCTATAAATTTTAAAAATGGATTATATGCATTGGGTAAATTGCACTCTTAAAATATTATAATAAGACAAATGACCAAATAGGTATAATGCAACTAAAAATTATTTTCACAAAAAATTGCATAAAATTAAAAATAAAAAATTATTTAAATATATAATAATTAAATTTAAATATTTATTTATTTATTTATTACTTAAATTAATTAAATTAAATTCATAGTTCAATATATTTAATTTTAATAATAAAATAATATAAGCAATTCAATCTGATCATGTCTGATATCAAGCATAACATTACAATATGTATCATAAAATTTCATCGTAACATATTTTTTATTTTTTGTTTAATTTTATTTAAAATTTAATAATGTTTTTTCTTAATTAGTGATAGATTTTTTTTTAATTTATTTGGGGTTAATTTGTAATTTTATTATTTATATACAGATGTATTCGAAAATATATTTATGCTAAAATTGTTTCTTAAAATTAAATTTTGAAAACCATCTCTTTTCTGTTTTTTCAAAATTTGTTGTAAAATAGTTGATTTTATTAAAAGTAATTTTAAGAAAGATTTTACCAAACACCTAAAATAATTTTGACTGCTCAAAATCACTTTTAAACATTCTAATAGCAATGCCAAGAAGCACCTAAGACAGAACAAACTTTTGACTAATTCATTATGGGGAGGAGGAATGTAACTTGAATATGGTCATAAACATTGATGCTTGGCAGAAAATATAAATAAATAAAGCATAAATCTTTGTTAGAGTAATGTGCCACAAATTGTACAATTACTTAATGGTTCTTTAATTATTTTACAGTTTTAATTAAACATTAGAAAAAATAATAAGCTAGTAGAGTTTTATTGCCCTCCTTGTCTAGATTATAGTCCTCCATTCAAGAAAAATTATGAAGTAAATACATAGGGTGGAGGGTTAGGATGCCTCCAGTCCATATCCCTCATTGTAATAGATAGAGTCGTCACATGGGAAGAACAAAGTAAACTGCTTGTGGCGTACACGGTGAATTATATAAGCAACGACACATTCGTTAGCTATAGATAAAATAGCATCATAGCTCTCATAATAACTTAAATGACAGGATATTATTGCTCAAAATAAATTGTACAATGTGTGCTTCATGTACAAATGGATTTATTCTCTTGATCAAAACCATTGTATGCATAGAGACATTGGTAAAGCAAATCATAGATAAAACAAATTACGAACTTATACTTCTTGAAGTTCAAGCTTAATTCGACAATAGATCATGAGTTTAGTACCCTTTAGGTGGAGTAGAATTGTAGTAGTAGGGTAGGGGTGGGGAAGGAGAAGGAGGTGGAGGCAACTTGTAGTAGAAAGGAGGTGGTGGTGATGGAGGCAGCGGTGAGTTGTAGTAACAGGGAGGCGGCGGTGTGGTGAAGAAGTTGGTGGAAGGGTTATATAAATGTAAGGAGGAGGTGGGGATGGAGAAGTAGAGGAGGAGACTTGTATACATATAGAGGAGGCGGGGATGGGGAAGCAGGTGGTGGTAATGGTGATGGAGGTGATGATGACTTGTAGTAGTATGGTGAAGGAGGCGATGGAGAAGGAGGTGGTGGGGATTTATAGTAATAAGGAGGAGGAGGGGATTTGTAATAGTATGGTGTTGGTGGAGATTCTATTGGTGGAGCTGGGAACTTATAGTAGTAAGGTAGTGGGGGAGAATGCTTTGGCCGTGGTGGAGAATTATAGTAGTAAGACGATGGTGGAGAATGCTTTGGTAATGGTGAGGACTACTTATAGCAAGGAGGTGGTAAAGACTTCATCCGTGGTAGTGGGGGTTTGTGTGGTGGTGATGATCTATAGTAATAAGGTAGCGGAGGAGAATACTTTGATGGTGGTGGAGACTTGTAATAAAGAGGTGGTGGATGGTGAAGGATCATCTGAGCCAACAGAAAACTCAAACCATTTTCCTAAAGCTCATTTGTCTGCATTTTTTATTCAAGTCCTCTCACTCACAACCTAAGCCTCTCAGGAAATCATAGACTACATAACAAAGATGTTGGAGGACAAACAGCTCATATGAGACAAGAAGATTGCTAGAATAACCACCCGATGTCCTTTACTAAAATTCACAACAATTTTGCTGATGATCAGGGATCTATGTAATCATTGGATCAAATCATTTCTTGTATGATTATATATGATTGTTACACGTATAGGCTTGGTAGAATGTTTTAACTTTTCTTCTTCTGTTATCTTTGTATATAAAAACAACATACATATTGTTTTGGGTATGATGAGCTATGGAGAAAAAATAAATAAAATTATCACTGCTTTATTGCTAATTCATTTCTATAAAATCTTAACTTGATATAAGAGCCATAACAATGGCAAATAGCTCAAACAACTCAGCCACTTCATACAACACAAACCAGATTTAGTCTGCACTCAATAGATAGCTTTTGGTTTTGTAGCCCTAATTAAACGAACAACTACAAACTATTTGCTATAGAAATCACAAATACTTCCCAGTGTTAGAGCAAATAATTTAATGAAATTTCTCGAAGGAATCAAACCAATAACGCAACACATCATTAAAGTGATTAATAAAGGTCAGAGCATCTTCGCATAAATGAATTAAGACTTCTTGATCTGGATGAAGCAAGATCAGATCCTGATGTTTTGGTTGTTCTCCTCTATGATTAAAAGTGTGTTGGCAACAACTCTTCACTGTAACTCATCCCAAGAAGTGTGGACTGCACTAGAAAAATAGTTTTCTGCACGAACATTAGCCAGGGTAATGCAGCTAAGATTTCATATCATAAACATAAAAAAATACTTGATGAGCATGAATGAATACTAGAATAAAATGAAGATGTTTGCTGATAGTATAAAAGCTACGGGTACCACCTTATCAGATGAAGAACTTATTATGTTCTTGTTGGAGGCTTTAAGGTATGATTATAATCCCTAGAATATTAGCATAACGACCAATGAACCAAAACTCTCATTGCAAGATGTGTATGGTTTGCTACTCAGCTACGAAAATATGCTAGAAAAGGATCATACTTCAGGAAATATAAGTATGAACTTCTAAGCTAATGTAGTTAACAATTCATTAGTTTAAAACAACTTTCAGAAAAGGAGTTGGAATAATAAGGGCAAATCAATCAATCAACAAAGCTATCATTAGGGCTAAATAAATATGGTAGTGTCAGGGAAATGAAAAGGAAAAGGAAATCCCAAAGCTAACAAGCCAATATGCCAAATCTATAACAAAGCAAGACACCTTACTTTAGGATGCTAGCATATATTCAATTATGAGTTTTAGCTCAAACTATTGATAAATTAGAGTAGAGGTGAGCATATATTGCAATTACAAATCAACAAGATAATAGCTCTTGACACTTGGACAATGGAGCAACAAATCATGTTACCAATAGACTGAGCAATCTAAACATAACTGTAGCATACTTAGGCAAAGATCAATTTCCTGTCGGTAATGGCCAAAAATTGAAAATCTCAAATGTTGGAAATACCAAGTTGATTGTTGGCAATACACACATAAATATATTTATCGATTTGAGACATGTTTTGTTTATACTTGAGATAACAAACAAATTTTATTAGTATCTCACAATTAATACAAGATAACAATGTTGACATGGTTTTTATTGATAATTTATGGTTGATTAGGGATAGGACGCAAAGGAGAACACTTCTACAAGGAATAGCTAAAGAAGGTCTCTATAAGTTACTGTTGAAAATTTCCACCCTCAATTTCTTACCATTTCCACCTTTAGTTCCATATTCTAGCTGAAGGAGGTCTTTATAAGTTACTGTTAAAGAATTACACCCTTCACTTCTTACCATTTCCACCTTTAGTTCCATATTCTAGCTTGAATTGTGTTAGGGAGTCAAAGTCTATAAAGAGTCTAGAGTTTATGTTTTCTCTTTTGCTTTTAAAAAATATGAAGTCAAGTAAGAAATGTTTAAGTGTTGAAATAGATTTGTCTACTTGGCATAGGAGATTGGGCCATTTGAATGAATTGACACTCAGAAACACATTATCCTCTTGTAATATTCCACATTCTAATGAAAATTCTGGTTCATAGCTTTGCAATCCTTGCCAGCTTAGTAAAATACATAGATTTACTTTAAAGACTCAGAATCTAGAACTCAAGAACCTTTAGAACTTGTGCATATAGATTTGGGAGACTTTCTCTAATGCATTCTAATCAAGGACATAAATATTATATCATCTTTATTGATGATTATAGCAACTATACTTGTCTGTTTTCCTTAGTACACAAATCTAATATGTTAAATAACTTCATAGCTTTTAAAAATCAAATTAGAAAGACTTTTGATAAACAAATCAAAAGCTTACAATGTGACATAGGAGGTGAATATATAACATTTGAACCATTCTTTGGAAAACAAAGAATTAAGTTGAGATATACCTATCTTTATACTAGCCATCAAAATAGCAAAGCTGAAAGGAAGCATAGATATATTATTGAGACATGTCTATCACTTCTTACTCAAGTTTATATGCCTTTAAAGTTTGGAATGAATCCTTTAGTTTCTTTACCTATCTTATCAATAGATCTCTATACCAACCTTGGTACTTATGTCTTTATCATTCAAGAAAAATTTTCATCTCTAGACATATTAAATTTGATGAAACGAAGTTTCCTTTTTAAATAAATGAGCTTTTCTCAAGAAAAACTTACTCTTTCATTCTTGAAAATAAAACCTTGACCAATCAATTCTTTTATTTTTCTTTTTCGAAAAATTATTTTATCACGAACTAGCAGCAACTTATGAATCTCCTTTAATGACTTCTCATACAGAAAAAGCCTCTACTCTACCTGCAATTGTTCCTCAATCAGTATAAAGACCAGATAGAATCCTCAATTTAGATCAAAACATTGAATCATCCCTAAAAATCCACAAGATCAAATACAAAATTAACCAAACACAGTAACCACACATCTTATGATAACTAAGTAAAAATCTAGCATCTGCAAACCCAAAGTTTATGCTGTCAACAGCACATAAACCCTTCCTAAAAACACAATACAGGCACTACAAAATAAAACTAGAAACAAGTCATGTCAGAAGAATTTAGTGCACTATAAAGGAATGGAACCAAGGTTCTAGTGCCTTACAAACCTAATTGCAAACTTAAAGGAAACAAATGTATGTTCAAAATTAGAGAGACACAAAATAATAGCACTCATAGATTGAAAGCCAGGCTTATTGCCAAAAGGTTCTACCAAACTTTAGGGATAGACTTTGGTGAAACTTTTAATCCAGTAATTAAAGGATCGATAATTAGAGTTGCACTCACCATTGTAATCATAAACAAATAGGATGTAAGGCAAGTTGATGTCAAGAATACTTTTTTAAATGGACACATTCAAGAAATAGTCTATATGGATCAACTTTAAGGCCTTGAAGATCCTTCAAAACTACAACATGTTTGTCTCTTGAAGAAAGTTCTCTATGGACATAAGCTCCAAGAGTTTGGAATAGAAAACTCAAATATGCTTTTGAATCTTAAAAGTTCAGAAACTTAAAGTCAGATACTTCTCTTTTTTTTAAAAGAACAAGTACTGATCTAGTCTTGACATTTATGTTAATGATATCATTATGACTGAAAGTAATCCAAAATTGATAGAGTTCTTAATCAGCAAGCTCTATGGTACCTTTGCTCTCTAAGACTTAGGAAAATTGCATCATTTCTTAAGAGTGCAAGTTACTAAAACTATTGTTTCTTTGTTTCTTTCTTAGACTATGTATATATAAAACATCCTGCAGAAGTGCAAACGAATGGCTATAAAGGAATAAATATCCTTATATGTTCAAGTGTCAAATTAAAGAAAATATGCAATTAGTTCTTCTCTAATCTTATATTTTGTTGAAGTGTGCTGGGTTGTTTTCAATATGCCACTATAACCAGTCATGACATCTACTATAGTGTGAACAAACTCAGTCAATTAATTGCACGTCCTATAGAAGACCACTAGAAAGCTTGCAAGAGGGTACTCAAATATTTATTTAAAATTGCAAACTATAACCTTGAATTTTGTATAAATTCAATCCTGGACTTGGTGACCTTTGTTGTGAAAGTTGATTAAGTGATTAACAAGTGATTAGGATTCACAAGCCGTTAATTATGCAATATGGTTCCATAAACACAAAATCAAGGAAATCAAGGAAATAAGCATAAACCTTTAGTGTAGATTGATGAAGATCTAATCCCAAGACTATAGAATCTTCAAGAATGAAAACCCAAATATGCAACCCTAATTTGGTCGAATCTTAGAGAGAGAAGAAAACTTTTATTTTGTTACCTTTTTGATAAAATGCTTAATTTTCTAAAATTTTGAAATTGACCCCTATTTATACATTTTACATCATTTACTTAAATATCCATGATATTTAAATCAAAGACAAAAGAATCTCCAAGCTTGTCAAACAAATTTTGTGATAGTAAAATATAAAACAACAAGTTTACCTTCATTAATCATGTTAATACCAAACTTAGCCAAACTTTCTTTGATCAAACTTAGTTTAATTCTATTTTTATCTCTAAATATTAATAGAATAGTATAACTTATTCTAAATTACATTTCGGTTAATTTATAAAGCTTTAGGGTTTGTTAAACTATTTAACATATAAACAGTTTATACTTTTTGACCTAATATTATCTTTGAAGTCCTAGCTCTTTTATGGATAATATTTATTATGTCTCAAACCTAGAATGAGCATAAGTTATTGGTTGTGACCTCTTAGATTCACTGTGGTATTATCCATGCATTGAAATAGAACTTATCGAACCTGTTTCAAAACTATAAGATTATTTAATTACTATTGCTAATATCTAGTAATATGTCACAGTCCCTAAACCATAATGAAGAAAATATTTATCGAACCTTTTATATATGATTGTACATTCTATGTGGATTAACTCCTTCTGTTCGTCTAATCCCAACTAAGTCAGAGCTCATAGATGTCAAAAATCTTAAACTTAGTTTTCGTTTGACCTAATGGATATTAAGCTTTGAGCTCATTACCACAAAAATTTTTAATGTAACTATAAGTGCTTTGGCTAAAGACTTAGGTTTTAGGCATTTATCAATGTTTAACTGGGAACTCAAATCTAGATTGAGTCAATAGTATCTCAAAATCTTTTATATCGAATCAATAGATCTATATTGAGAGTTATTCGCATCTCAATATAAATAATAGATGATCATATCGACTTTTGTATACAAGACATGATTAGTCTTGTATTTATACATTAATTAAGTTATGTACATATATATTGAATAATGACTATGACGTCTCAGGTTAAAGGAGTACTTCGCATACTATTACAACCATATGATGAATCATTGACAATATACTTTTATATGATTCATCATAACTTTAGTCATATTCAAAAAAAGTTCTCTAATTATTAATCTACATTAATGTCCTAATAGTACGACTATCATTGTCGCACCCGATCCAATACTTGTCAACGATATTGTCCGCTTTGGTCTAACACTTGGGACCTCACGATTTTATTATTGGAATAGGTTATCACGAGGACTTCCCAAGAGATCACCCATCTTGGTATTACTCTTGCCCAAGCACAGTTAACTGCGTAGTTCTTGGAAATAAACCACCAACCATCTCAAAAGGCCTCATTGACAACTTGGTTCTAACTCTACATATATAGCTAAATAACTTTCTTTCCCGCTTCGATGTGGGATTCGGTTCATTCCTGCCCTCTGCCAGAAGCCACTCCTTGCTCAGACTCCCTCACCCCGGGGCCACTTCCCACCCTCATCTGAACGGGATGTTACAATCATGTTATTTGCATCAATATTTTCTCATGATATTCACCAGAGACATTTAGTGTGCCTACTAGGCAATATCAATATCTGATCGATATAACTTCTATAAGGAGCAATTTAGATAATTAAATTATCTGACCAATTCATATACATACTCTATCATTAGTATGATTAACAGCATACACATATGAATAATAAATATTTTCTTTATTAATAAATATGTATAGTACATATTATAAATAGTAATTCAATACAAAATGCCAAAAACCAAGAACATGAATGTTTTTAACACATATTACACTAATAAACTTCTACTTACACTAAAGCCATTTGCTGTTGTATCTTATACCCATCTTTTTAATATACTGGTCTAGCTGTTTCAGTGTAATCACTTTAGTGAAAGGGTCGGTAACATTCTCAACTGAAGGTACTTTTTGGATGATAATTTTTTCAACACTAATAAACACTTTCAAAATATGATATTTTGGCTGAGTATGCTTGGATTTTTGGTGTGCTCTTGGTTTCTTTGCTGTGCAATAACAATTGTATTATCACATAATACGGTTATCAAATAAACCATACTAGAAACTATACCTAGTTCAGATACAAAGTTTTGCATCAAAATAACTTCTTTAGCCACTTCAAAAGTAATAATATATTAAGCTCTATAGTATAGTCAGTTGTTATTGTCTATTTGAAACTCTTTCAATTGATAGCACTTCTGTTGTATAGAAAAATAAAACCCGATGTAGATTTTTGATCATCTAGTACTTAAAGTGATGACTATATCAAATAGACCATAAGTGCCCATGAATATTGAACTCTTGAGATCCATAACTTAGAATCAAATCCGTAATCTTTCTATAGTACTTAAAGATTGTTTTCAATATTGACTAGTGTTTCTTCCCAAGATTAGCTTAATATTTATGGATAACATTTACTGTATAAGTTATATCAGGTCTTATATATAGTATAGCATATATCAAGCTACTAATAGCTAACGTATATAAGATACTATGTATCTATTGTCACTCTTCATCAGTTTTTGGATCGATATCTTTTGAAAGATAAAGACCTTGATTGAAAGGCAAGAGAACTCTCTTAAAGTTCTTCATGTTAAAATTTTTGAACATCTTTTTGATGTATGATTTTTGAAATAATTCAATTATCCTCTTTGATCTATCTCTATAGATTCAAATTCTGAGAATATAGGTTGCATATCCCAAATCTTTCATAGAGAATATTCTGGATAACTAGAGTTTGATCTCTATCATTATGCATACATCATTATCCATTAATAATATATCATCTACATATAATATTAGAAATATAATCATATGATCCTTAATCCACTTGCATATATGAAGTTTATTCAAATTGTTGATGAAGCCAAACAATTTAACTATCTTAACAAACTAGATGTTCCAACTTTTAGATGTTTGCTTTAATCTATAAATGGATAAATGTAATTTACATACTTTATTCGATTTAGCAGAGGGCACAAAATCAATAAGCTATTTCATAAATAAATTTTCTCAATGTAAGCATTAAGAAATATTGTCTTTATATCTATTTTTAAAATTTTATAATCATAGTATACGGTTATAGCTAGCATAATCCAAATGAATTTTTTCATAACAATGGACAAAAAGGTTTTCTCATAATTCAACCCTTATTTTTGAGTATAACCTTTTTCTTGAAGAACTATTTATAATCAGTGAAAACTATTTTTTCTGATACATCAACAAGTATCTAAACTTGGTTTATATGTATGGATTTTATCTTAAAACTCATTGTCTTTAGCCACTTTATTGAATCTTTATCCAGATTAGTCTCTTTATAAGTTTTTGAATCATCACCATGATTCATCTCTCCCATTAAATAAGATTCAAAATCTTGCTTATTAAGAAATTCATATTTCTCAGAGAGCTTAGAAACTTTTGCGAATTTTTGAGTTGGAATTGGATTAATAGGTATAGAGGGCTGTTGACTAGAATCTTAAACATCAGCATCATCAGTTTGAGTTTCTAAAGACTATTCCTTTAGCTTGATCTCTCTACCTATACCACCTTTTTCAAGAAACTCTTTCTCTAAGAAGTATTCATTCTTACTGATTAAAATCCTTTGATCAAGAGAAAAATAGAAGTAGTATCCTAAACCATCTTTAGAATATTCGATAAACTAACCCATCTCTGATTTGACATTAAGTTTATTATATTTAATTAAATTGATATATGCCAGACAACCATAAACCCTCATATAGTTGAGGTTTGGTCTTTTATCATACCATATCTCGTATGAAATTTTTTGAATTTATTTAGTAGAAACCTTATTAAGGATTTGCACAGTAGTCTGCAGAGTATGTCCTTATAAGTACAATAGTAAGTTTGTAAAGTTAACCATTGATCGCACCATATCTAATAAGGTACGATTCATTTTTTTTGATACACCATTAAGTTAAGGTGCATACGGAGGAGACATTACATGATAATTCAATTTTTTTTTAAGAATTCTTAAAACTCAGCACTCAAATACTCATCTTTACAATCTGAATGTAAAATCTAAATACTTTTTCCTATTTGATTTTCAACTTTATTCTTGAATTTATTAAATTTTTAAAGCATTTGAATTTATATTTCATTAAATACAAGTATCCATACCGAGACATATTATCAATAAAGCTAATAAAATACTAAAGGTTGCTATGGCTTAAACTATGCTCTAATGTAAGTTATGTATACATAAACCCTAGGATCATAAGAAAATATTGAATTTCTTTAAAAATTACCTTAGGGCTTTATGTAGTCTTGTTACTTTGGTGATGATTTTGTTGAGAAAAATATACGAGTGACAGGTGGGGTCTCAGCAGGAAAGAACGTGGCACTTTCATCTCAGGTATTTCAGCCTCCTTGATGGCCTCAGGTCCAAGAAATCATCCTCTCAAGGAATCTTGCCTCATGTCCCAGGGGGTCACCCTCTCAGGTAAATCTGCCTCAAGTCCTTATGGATTGATTTCTCAGGTAAATTCGCTCAGCACACTAGGAGTCAACCTTTTGAGGGAACCCAATCCCTCTTCGCAAAGAACCGTCCTCTTAGGACTTAGGCACGCTCCAAAACGCACAGGCAAGTAGTGGTCGTAGGCCTCAGGGAATCTGTCTCCACCTCAGGATAAGCTTACCCATCTCACAGATAAGTACAGACTTAGCCTCCCAGCCGCAAGGGCCTCTCAGGGAAAGCATCTCCTCTTCACCAACCTGTATGAAGCCCCCTACCAGAGAACCCCCAATCACATGCCCATACTACCCAAAAATGGGAATGACTGCTGACATGACAGACCCTATGATGAGAGTAAATGCCCTGCCTTAAGAACAGCTTATCTCATCCATCATCCATCTTTGGATGACTTGACAGTAGCAGGCCTAAAATTGATAGAAATGTTAGTTACAACATTAATGGAAGACGGCCACACATTGTTCAAAGGCACTAAAGTCACATCATTCTCATTCTTTGATGCTTAGTCACATCACCAGGACCTTATATAAAGGGGGGTTCTCTATCAAAAGGGGGGGGGGGGAGAATTTGAGATTTGAGCTCTCTACACAATCCTCTTGCCACTCCTCTCCCGTCTCCTCATCTTAATAGTAGATAAAAAGCCTCTCTTTCTTTCATTATGTTTTGGTTTGCTTATCGAAATTTACCATATATTTTCTCATTGTATCTGACTTAGGTATCGGAGTTTTTCCATTTGGATCCACACCCGATGTGAATCTTAACGTGTTATTATCTCACAGGAATTTTAAGGTGAAGCTCTACAAGGAAGGATCCGGCCATCTATTCTTCTCCGATAGGAATCCATCAACGTAATAGCCATATTCAAATTCACACCTCAACAGCTGATGTCGTCTGTGGGAATCTAACAAAAGGCCACTTACAGAGTCGCTCAGTAAGAAAGAAGGAAGTGAGAGCAACCCAGAAAGTTTTGTAGTACTTTGTGTTTTGAAAAAATGGCAGATCGGAGATAGGGAACGAAGGAATCTAGTTTCAGCGAAAGCACCGCACACGGCAGTGGGAGGGCCCTGTTCAAATGTGAGGAATGCATTACCCCTCCCACTGCGGGCGAATCCCAACTAGAGGATGATCCCCTAACCGGATTAATGGCGAACAGGGCGAACAAACTAGAGAAAAAACTTCTAAAGGTCAGGTAATGGATGGCGAGAGAGTCTTTCTTTTCGAAAGAGCTAAGGGTGCCATACCCCCCCCCCCCCAAAAGACGGGAGAGTCAGGTCCCAGCTGACAGCGATACAATAAGGGAATCGACGGGGCCGACGAACGGGTACCCACACTTGACTGACTACTGTACCAAAAGAGAAGGCTAACATGAATGAAAGATTAGCGGAGGAACCTCCTGCCTTCCTAGGCCTCAATACTCCCTTCAAAATCTATGAAGGGTATGATAAGAGAAGGGGCGAAGGTAATAGAGGCTATGATGCACTGAGTGGGACCAGGACAAGGCACAGTTTGAATTCCACTGACATAAGACGCGATCTCAATGAAAAGCATGCCTGAGAGAGGGAAGCTGCCTCAACTGTTAGCAAAAGGGAGGTAGAAGAATATGTAAGGAAGTTGTTATACGATCTGAAGGCTAAGAGAGGAGTCGAGTTGGGTAAAAACCCAAGAGGTGATATTGTTCGACCTTTCATATTCACCTCTCCTTTCACCGAGGAAATCCTAGAGCTTCGTCTACCCAGGAAGTTCAAAATACCGTAGCTACCCTCTTACACCAAAAAGTTTGACCCCTCCTTACACTTGGATACATTTTGAGAAATGATGTTGATCCAGGGGCTGACTGACCAGCAAGTGTGCCAACCCTTCCCATTGACATTGGAAGGACCTGCCAGTGGTGATTTAAGAATTTGCCACCAGCTTGCATCAATAGTTTCTCTCAACTGGCAGCGACTTTTAAAAATGAATTTTGAGATATCATGACTACTAGTCACAACCTGATCACTCTGTTGTCAGTACGTTAGGAGCCAGGAGAAACTCTGAAGATTTTTGTAAGGAGATACCATGAGGAGGTCATAAAGTTAGGCGTGTACCACCACCCTCTGGCATTAGAAGGTTTGAAGAAGTGTTTAAGGGTGGAAAGGACCTGGTATGCCATCCACCCGTGGATGGTGGATACTTATGAGGTAGCCTAGAGCGAGCTGCTTGATAAAATCGAGATAGAAGAAGAGATGCTCCTAAGATTGAAGGAAGAGGGCCAGGCCATCCCGACCAGGAGAGAGCAACATTCAGCTCCTTAATGAAAAGACAAAGGAGACCCCTATGGGAACCCCGGGCATAATAGAAGAGACAGGGGTCAGGGGAGGCCTTTCCGTGAGACAAGAAGGGAAGAGAAGCCCCTAGATTCCAGCAGGTGAAAGAACACTCGGGGAGGGTGGCCTAGGTAACCACTTGTAATTTCACACCCATCCGAGTCCCTTTGACAAAAATATATAAGGATGCTCAGTACAGAGGGTTGCTAACCCCCCAACCCCGAAATATGAAGGTCAAAGTATAGAAGAAGAGCAAGGGGAGATTTTACGAATATCATAGGGAGAAGGGTCACACTGCGGATCAATGTGAAGACCTAAGAGCCCAGATTGAGGTACTTATTAAAAATAATTACCTCACCCATTATATTACAAATTACCAGCAGAATAACCCAGCTGCAGGACGACACCTGGAAGATGATGGGTCCCCGAGACCTTATCAGGGTATCCTAGTCATCTCTGGCAAGACTGTCAAATAACACGCGCAAGAATTATGTGTGATACTCTCTACCTAGTCATTCTTCAAACACGTACATGATGAATGTACATGTCGATAAGAGGCCAATTGGTACCATCTCTATTCTATTTATCGGTGAAGATGAAGTTGGAGTACACTATCTGTATGACAATGTGTTGGTAGTCGTCATGGGGATAGCATCCAAGCAAGTCAGCCAAATCTTGATTGATATGGGGAGTTTGACGGATATCATCTTCAAAGATACCCTGGACTCCCTGGGCATAGAAGATTTGGAGCTAACTCAGGCTGACTCGACTCTCTACGAATTCGGGTACTCCTGTATTGTTCCCTTGGGATTGGTACAGTTGCCCATGACTATGGGCAACAAGCCTTATCAGCGGATAGTCATGGTGCGCTTCCAAATGGTGGATCTGAAGATCCCCTACTCTGTAATTTTGGGAAGACCTTGCCTTTGGAATACCAAAGTAATGGAAAGTGTACACTATCTGAAGCTGAAATTATGAACTAGAGATGGGATTGGGATTATCAAAGGCAATCAATGAGAAGCAAGATCCTGTTTCACTGTATCAGCCTGAAAAATGTACTGTATTTAGGGAGAACCCTTGAAAACAACTATCAGGGCACAAGAGAGAATTGCCCCTGAAGACACTGAGGTGATCGACGTTCAGGTGACATCTTCCTTTCCTGATGATGCCATGGAAAGAAGCATACCCCGAATTCCAATTTTGGAATCAGTGGAGGTCTTGGAAAGCATGGCAATCCATGAGCAAAACCCTGACCAAACAGTCCGAGTGGGCAGTCAACTGACTCCTGACCTGAAGCAGGCCGCAGTTACGACCTTAAAGCAAAATAAAGATATGTTCACTTGGAGTCACGAGGATATGCCTGGGATAGATACAAGCATTATAACACACCAACTGACCGTCAATCCTACCCATAAATCGGTCTGACAGAAGAGGAGGGTCTTCAATATAAAAAGGCAAAAGGTTATTCAGACAGAGGTCGACAAACTACTTAAGGCAGGGTTCATCAAAGATACTAAGTACCCCAACTGGCTGGCAAACATGGTGCTAGTGAAGAAAACTAATGGAAGCTGACGGATGTGCGTCGACTTTATCGACCTCAACAAAGCCTACCCTAAAGACAATTTCTCCCTGCCTCGAATCGACTGGTTGGTAGACTCCACCATCGGGCATAAATTATTAAGCTTCATAAACGCCTTCTCAGGATACAATTAGACACCCATACATCTGCCTAACCAAGACAAGACAGCCTTTGTTATTGATCATGGGCTGTATTATTACAAAGTGATACCCTTCAGTTTGAAAAACACTGGAGTCACCTTCTAGAGCCTTGTGAACAAAGTGTTCAAGTCGCTGATTGGAAGTTCCATGGAGGTCTATGTGGATGACATGATTTTGAAATCCAACAAGGCTGAGGATTATGCCTTCACCTAGAGCAAGCCTTCTCCCTCCTCAGAGAGTATTATTTGAGGCTTAATCTTAAGAAGTGCGCATTCAGTGTCAGGTCTACGAAGTTTTTAGGCTTCATAGTCAGTAAACAAGGTATCAAGGCTAATTCGATGAAGGTTTGAGCTATAAAAGACCTAAAAGCCCCTAAGACCTTAAAAGAATTATAGAGCCTGACTGGGAGGTAAGCGGCCCTCAACCGATTCATCTTTAAATTCACTGATAAGTATTTCCCTTTTTTTAGGGTTGTGAGGAAGGGCAAGGGTATGGAATAGGACAAAGAGTGTAAGAGTTCATTCCAGTAACTCAAAGTTTACCTTGCCTCAGTCCCGTATCTAGCTAGCCGTTTGTCGGAAGAGACGTTGTACCTCTACCTCGTAGTCAGCTAGCATACTGTCAGTTCAGTGCTGATAAAAGAAGACCATCAGAAAATACAAACACCCATTTACTACACCAGCAAGGCTTTGTTGGATACTGAGACCCATCTACTACACCAGCAAGGTGTTGCTGGATGTCAAGACTTGATACGCAGAACCTAAGAAGCTGGCACTGGCACTTGTCATAGTCGCTAGAAAACTATGCCCCTACTTTTAGGCTCATAAAATAACGGTGCTTACTAACCAACCACTCAGGCAGATTCTTCATCGACTTGACCTATTGGGAAGGTTGGTCAAGTGTTCAGTAGAGCTCAGTGAATTTGACATCAAGTTGCAGCCCCAAAAGCTATCAAAGGGCAGGCGCTGGCAGACTTTGTGGCTAAGCACACAACTGAGAAAATCTGACTGTCTCGTATTAGGATGAAAATCGACCAGACTCTATGAGAATAGAACAGCCCTATCTTAGGAACCCTCATCTCTGGCATCTATCTATCGACAGGTCAGCATGCGTCAGCGAAGGCGGAGCAGAAGTCACCTTAGTCGGCCCTGTAGGAGAAGAGGTAATGTATGCCCTTAAATTTTCTTTTCTGTTACTAATCATGAAGCAAAATATGAAGCAAAATATGAAGCTTTGTTGGCATGACTAAAGACAGCATTAGAGATCGTGGTGCGAGTTGTCACTGCCAATAGTGACTCCCAACTCTTGGTAAACCATGTGAATGTCACTTATCAAACCCGGGAAGAGAACACTAGGGCTTACTTGTCAAGGGCCTAAAAGCTAATCAGCCAATTCACCAAGGTGGAATTGCAAAGAATTTCTTGATCCGAGAATCTCCGGGCCAACGCATTGCCAAAGCTTACCTCAGCACTCACTGGAGACATCCCGAAAATGATCCCTGTAGAGACCCTAAATCATAAAAGCATAAGTCAGTCGAATAACGACATAATGATGATGACCAGGAAGAGCTGCCTGCATGGATAGACCTCATCAGAAGATATATAGAAGAAGGGTTACTCCCTCATAACAAGAACAAAGCTCTCAGGATCAAGAGGAAGGCCGCTAGGTTCGCAGTAATAGATGGTGTCCTCTATAAACTGGGAATCAACACTCCCTATCTAAGATTTCTTGCGTCGTCAGAAGCAAAGAAGGCACTAAAAGAGATGCACAAGGGATTCTGTGGGAATCACAACAGCAGTAAGAACATGGCCTTCCGGATACTAAGACAAGAATACTTTTGGCCGACTATGAAGCAAGACGCCTATGACTTGGTTCGTCGGTGTCATGCCTGCCAAGTTTATGGGGACGTCCTGAGGCAGCCTCCTGAGCACCTAACAACCCTGTTCAACCCTTGGTCATTCGTCCAGTGGGGGCTAAACCTGATAAGACCTTTTTTTATCGTCAGAGCTCAGGCCAAGTATGCCATTGTAACCGTCGATTACTTTACAAAGTGGATGAAAGCGGAGCCCCTATCCAAGATCACAGAAAGAAATATGATTGCCTTCATCCATAAAAACATCCTCTATAGACACGACATCCCTAGCTTGCTGATTGCTAACAATAGGAAGTAGTTTGATAATAGAGGATTGGAGATTTTTGTCGAGAATGAAACCTTAGGCTAGCCTCTCCTACCCCACGCAAAGCAAATGGACAAGTGGAAGCAGCTAACAAAATAATCAAGAAGTTATTAAAGAAAAAGCTAGGAGAGAAGAAGGGAGCCTAGGCAGATAAGCTTTCAGAAATCCTCTGAGGATACAGGACAACGGCAAAAACTGCCACAAGAGAAACACCTTACCTGTTGGCTTATGGATTTGAGGCAGTCGTTCCTATTGAGATGGACATCCCTAATTTTTGCACCCTCTACTTTGATAAGGAAGGAAATCAGTAAGCCATGCACTTGGAGCTCGATTTGTGTGAAGAAGCCAATGACCATACCTTGATGCGCATGACTGTCTATCAGCAGAAAGTCTCCCACGCCTACAACAAAAAGGTTAAACTCTAAACCTTCCAAAAAGGAGATCTTGTTCTTAGAAGGATCACTATGAATACTCGATAGATGGCTGAGGGATTTTTAGGTGTTAACTGGGAAGGTCCCTATCAGGTAATCAGAGCAGTCAGGCCAGGGATATATAAATTGACAAGACTAGATGGTAGTATCCTGAATAAGTTATAGAAAGCTGAGATATTGAAAAAGTACTATCCCTAAGACAAATCTTTCCTCAGGATGCTTTAATTGCAATGTATTTAAAAACTATCTATGATAATGTAATCATTGTGTTAGAGTTACAAGTAAAAAAGCATTGTATAGCATTTTTCTTTTTGAATCTTTGGCCGTGTCAGGCTGTATAAGCCCCCGTACCATATCAGGCAATTTAAGAGACTAAGACCAATATGGTGTTGGGCATCGTAAGTCCTGACCTGCATCACCCGCCAACTCCTAGTATTATGATTGGCCTGAGAGCCGTAAAATTTCTAACACCAGTTTGAGTCAGTGATCCATAGTAGGCTGTGTAAACCCTCGCATCGTGTCAGGCAGACTGAGAGCCTAAAACTTGGCACGAGGCTTGGCATCTTAAGCACTAACTACGTCACCTGTCAAATCCTAATGTTATGGTTGACTTTAGAGCCATAAAATTCCTAACACTAATTTGAGTCAGTGATCATGGTAAGCTATGTAAGCGCATGCACCGTGTCAGGTACACTGAGAGCCTAAGACCTAGCACGGGACTTGGCATCTTAAGCCCTCACTACGTCACCTGCCAACTCTTAGTGTTATGGTTGGACTTAGAGTCGTAAAATTTTAAATACTAGTTTGAGTTAATGACCATGGTAGGCTGTGTAAGCCCTCGCATCGTGTCAGGCAGACTGAGAGCCTAAGATCTGGCATAGAGCCTAGCATCTTAAGTCCTTACTGCGTCATCTGCCAACTCCTAGGGCTATGGTTGACCTTAGAGCCGTAAAATTGCAAACACAAATTTGAGTCAGTAACCATGGTAGGCAGTGTAAACCCCCGCACCGTGTCAGATAGACTGAGAGCATAAAACCTTGCACGGAGCTTGATATCTTAAGCCCTCATCACGTCACCTACTAAATCCTAGTGTTATGGTAAGCCTTATAGCCATAAAATTCCAAACACTAATTTGAGTCGGTGACCATGGTAGGCTGTGTAAGCCCTCGTACCGTGTTAGACAGACTGAGAGCCTAAGATTTAGCACGGGACTTGGCATCTTAAGCCCTCACTGTGTCACCTGCCAACTCCTAGTGTTATGGTTAGCCTTAGAGCCATAAAATTCTAAACACTAGTTTGAGTCAATGACCATGGTAGGCTATGTAAGCCCTCGCACCATGTCAAGTAGGCTGAGAGCCTAAGACATGGCACAGGACTTGGCGTCTTAAGCCCAGACCATGTCACCTGCCAACTCTTGGTGTTATAGTTGGCTTTAGAGTCGTAAAATTTCTAACACCAGTTTGAGTTAGTGATGTATGGTAGGCTATGTAAGCCCTCGCACGATGTCAGGCAGACTGAGAGCCTAAGACCTAGTATGGAGCCTGGCATCTTAATCCCTTACCGCGTCACCTGCCAATTCCTGCTGTTATGGTTGGCCCTAGAGTTATAATATCACACCCTGACCCGTGGCTCCTAGATGTGACAACCGCCACAGACCTCCAGAGTGTACTTAATCACACAGGATACATCCTGTAGGCCTGTAAGGCATTCACAAAACCTGTTTTCAAGGCACTTCCAATAACAAACCAGTCTAACACCCAAACTCCAAATAGATGTAAACAAGGCCACAAATACTTCAAACAAAATCGGTGCGCACAATAAATAAAACATTCATCATAATAAAATCCATGGGAGGGTCAATTCGTCCCCAAAATAAGTTTAAATATTTGTTACAAATATGTTCAGTATTCATACAAGTCTCATAAATAAAATAAAATAAAATAAAGAAATTGAAAGGACTACCAGTGGACTATGGTCTTCCTGAGGGAGTCGAGGAAATTATACTTGAGCCTTCAATTCTGGAGCGATCACCACCACCTGAG